>QXVZ01032983.1:0-18996 GCA_008931825.1 Phallusia fumigata
GCTTACTACTGTGTTTCTCGGAGTTCTCACGGCGATTTTCTACGTCCTCGAAGCACAAAACCTGAGGCTTTATGCTCCTGTTGGAACGGGTAATAACCTCGTTATAATTTTTCTATGAAGTCCAACATGAGGCGAGTGTTAACGGAAAAAAACTCGATAACGTAACAACTCGCTCGGCCGAGAAACAAGCGCCAGGCGACGATATTCGCCGAGTAGCGAGTAGCTGCATTAACAGCGGAGTAGTATGTGCTAGGCAACGTAACTCGGTCAGCGACGAGTACTTGTAGTCGAGTTACGTGTACTCGGTTTAAATTATTCGCAGTGTGACGTCAGACGTCCGTGTCGGTTGCAAAAGTAACACATGCGCATGCGTTGAAACAAATACCTCTGATTCCTAGTGACATAAATTAGAGCTCAAACATAGATTTGAATAAAAAATTAATGCTTATAAACACTGATATACATATTTGGTTTTTCACGACATTGAAAGTTTACATGGGCTTTCTTCACGGCAATGCAGTTATCTAAGGTGCCAGTAAATAATTTAGTTAGTTTACCTTCAGCTTCTGTTTCCTAATTGCACAAGAAAGCGCGTCTTGACTTTTTGACCTTGAGTGTGTTTTGAAGGTTACGGAACATCATGGCGTGGATTATGGCGGATGTTCATATTGGTTGTGGGAGGATGTGCGTTTGGGTTGCTCATTGAAACCGGTTACGTCTGTGGGTTCAGAGCTAAAACCGGGTAAGTTGGTCAACCCCTTAAAGTGCTGCTTTGCGACTGTGTGTAACTAAAAAATTAACCTAGTTCGGGTAGATAACTTAATGAACTAAGGTATGAGTGTCCAAACTTTTTTAACAAGAGCCAATTTTATTCTGGAAAAGACGCCCGCGGGACAGCGTTTTTTCAGAAGTTTTTAACTAAAATTAATGCGCAAATACACGACCGTACAACGATCTTATCAGCCTTATGAGATTTGTGTTGCGTCAGAATAATTTATTCTTCCTTCTTGCCGGTAAATAAAGTTCTTAATCAAAACTTTGGCGAGCCATGTGTAACATAATTTGAAACCATAGAGCACTTTGGACACCCCTGAACGAAGGTCTGAAACACGAGAAAAAGCTAAAAACGACCGAACAGCTCACTTCGAACTTTGTCATGGACTAAACACGGTATTACTGAAGAAACCTAACTGAACCTAAGGTTTTACCGAGTAGCAGACGTTTCCAAAAGCATCTAAATTCAGGATACGTGGCAATTAACAGTGTGATGAAAATAAACACGCCACTAATTTAAGTAGAGCACTACGTTTTGACAATTTCATGATGGAAAAAAATCTTGTCCAAGCGTCATGGTCTACTGAAATGAGTGGTTTGTTTTTTTATCATCAGAATTCTACTAACAACTGACAACTTGTCAGCAGTAATGTTACGACGTACGACGTAATGTATGGGAGTTTGCATAGAATTGACAATTAAGCTTTTTATTTCAGATGTGACAGCGCTCGTCTGTTCGTCCTGATAGTTTGGTGCACAGCTTGGGGATTTTCCTGCTTACTTTATCTTTTCCACATTTGCAACTTCAGCTCAAGAGTGGTAAGAAATCAAATCCCTTCTATACCCGTGTACATTAGAACAGAAAAATTATCGCAACATCTCATCCTTTAGTTCAAGTGCACCCGTATGTGAATTGTGTTTGAAAGGAAACTAGGTCACATGAGTCACGCAGGTGACGTCGCTTATTTAATGGAGGTCTATTGAATCAGACGTCGAAAACCAAATAAAGCAGCTAGGTGACAGTTTGCAAACTTCCTGAACATTCACATGTATGAGAGAGACATTTAACTGATAAAGTTCTAGAGGTACATGTCGTGTTGTCGATATCTTTGATGGAAATACTCATTGTAAAAGTTGTGTGACAATCATAGCATTCGTATTAGATTTAATTGTTTTCCAAACATTGGCGTTTATTAAGTCGATGTAGACTTGCTGGAATTTAACCCTGTCCTTGTCATTTCGTTGGGAAAATTAGCTTTAAACGAAATTAAAACTTAATTTGTTTCCAACAGTCGGTGGAGGGCAGAGTTCGGTTCGGAGCTATCGAGTTTTTTTGGGCGGCGTTTTCTTGTCTCCTGTTTCTGTTAGGAGCTTGTGTATTTGCTGGATTTCTCAACTGTGACCGATTTGACTCTTACACATGCAGAGCAAGACTGGCAGGTCAGTCACTGTGACATGTTTGAAACAAGTTAGAATTTGTTGCTATTTACTATCCCTTCTTTACCGTGATTGCTGTATTTTTTATGCAAAATTCTATTTTCCAGCCATTTATTTTTATTTTTAAAGGCATCTGCTAAAAGCGTTTCTTGCCAATACTCGTACTTTCTAGAGTTGGCGTTTTAGGACAAAGTTAGTTTTTTTCTCGTTACCATATTTTGCAGGTGACATATGCGGCTTCGTGGCGGCCATCTTGTTTGGAATCGACGCTTATCAATTGCGGAATAGCCGACCAGTTTGGCTGTTCGGGTCGACAGCAGCGCCACCACGCAGATAAATTGTGAAATAATGTCCGACACCAGGTGGAGTATTGAGCACACCAGTGCGCCGAGTCCATACAGTGCAGAGCCTGTTTTGATGGGAAGTGGCTGGTATAATTATTGTTGTTGTTGTTTTAAATTCTTCTTGTGATACAGCTTCGATATTTTTAGTTCCTCTCCATGTTGAACGGGCAGAAGTTGCATAAATAATCCGCTAACCTGTTTATGTTGCATGATTCAAATCTGCCGATACAAAATTGAATGTTTTTGAATGAAAATTGAATCATTGGGACATTTGGAGCAAAATTCTGAATTACTTCACACAACGCAAGTGCCAACCAGGATTTATGGAAATACATTGGTGCTTTGTTGCACAAATGATCAGAAGCCATCATCACATTGTTATAGATTTGATACATATACATCAGTATGTCATGTTTTGAAATGCTTTTTGACCTATCTATAACTGTCTAGCTGTTTTACTGTCAACTATTCATTATTATTTTATAAAGCTTTAAGTTTTCTGATTTTATTTTATCTTCACATATTTCTTGCACCATTGTGAGCAACAAAGATTTTGGTTGTCACTCAAATCTGTCGTCACATTCAGTCATCAGAACCTTCATCCTTCCTCCTGTTCAGATCAGTTTCCGCTCAATTCATCATCTGTAACTTACGACCAGGGACTTACCGTGAAGATTTCAAACTCTTTTCGACCAACGATCCTTTTGTTTTCCCCCAAATAACTTTTGACTATGGGAAAAGGTTGTTGATTTCTTAACAGAAGGATTTTTGTTTTGAATTCCGCCATTTTTAAGTCAGTGTATTGTATTACTTGCTTTGAAATTCTTCAAAACCAGGGAGGTAGTGGCAAGTTTATTGAAGTTTGAGCTCTCTGCATAAAGCCAACTACACCTTCCTATTTCTCGAACCCAATCACCATCATTCACTTGTAGAGGTGGCGGAGCTCCTGCACATGACCTTGCAAAATCTGAAACGATTTTTCACGCACAAGTATCGAAGTACGCACACGGTTTTATTTTCCCAACGGTCCGAGTAATATGACAATGGACAAGTAGTTTAGTGCAACATCGGTACGAGTGAATTTTGACTCCTTTGACCAATTCAAACACCACAACGTTTAAACGTTGATGTGGCAAAGTTTCGATTAGTTTTGCTGCAGCCAATTTCAGGTAAATTGTGAAATTGTCAGCGGAAAGCTTGGAAATGTGAATGTAAAGTAATTTACGAAAACCCTGGGAAAAACCCAAACATACAACAGAAACAAGACAAACGAACAGGCAGTATCGATGGACAAACAAACTAAATGTAATCAACAAATTTACAATTGCAGTGGCGGAGCTACTTCAAAAAAGCCTAATTACAGGGTTCCTGATCAACTCATATCCACAAAGTCTCCTCTTAATCAATTTAGCTTTATTAGAATGCCAAATTGATTTTGTGGTTTTCTGAACAAACAAGCCATGAGAAATTTTAGGATATCGAAANCCTTGGTGAAGACGGCACTTGTATTCCAATCAGCGTAGCTCACAGATCCGCAGCATTTGAACTGAAAAAACCAAAGCGTTGCAGTGATTAGATTAAAACGCCGGTCGTTAAGCACGTGGTCAAAGTCCCGCGAAAATTTGTCAAGATGTGGATTTACAAAACTTTAGTGAATTAGGTGTCGGGTCGGATCTTGCAACATCTGATATATAGGAATTCAGGCAGATAATTTGATTGAAATATGTTGGCCAATGCAAAAACACGTCACAGTGTAAGTGGCGCACAACGCTATATTATTCTGTTTCTTGTGAGTCTTCATGTCTTTCAGCACAATTACTGACTTGATGTTGAATAAAGTTGAAAGCCTTTTTCGTTTCGGTTTTGTACTCGGCGATCGACTTCTTAAAGGACTTCTTGAGATAAACTTCAACCTTCAAGTGGAAAGAGTTAACGTTAAAGTGTCTGCAACACACTGAACTTTACGTGATAGTAATTTTTGAAAGATTACTTAAGATTTAGCAGGCGACTAGTAAGCTCTGATAATTGTTGCATTGTTATCACTGAACACTTAAAGTGGGTTCCCCAACGAGCTTCTTGCAGTCAACTACGACCATACTAACTCTCAGTTTTAATCGCAATATTTCGACTCGTTAAAGTTTTTGTTAACTGTTCGTTCTATCAATTAATTTGGCAAAAAGTTTTTGGTTGATAATAGTTGATATATTCGTACCTTGGCACGCAGAACGTAGGCTGAAATGGTTGCAGCGATTTCCAGAATCAAGATAAATCCCATGAGAGCAGCAAACTAAACAAGAAAAACACTTTACCAGTGCAACTCATAAGGAAGTTGGCACAGAGGCAATGTGTGGAAATTGCCCACGTACTTAGAACGGAAAAAGACTAAAATTTAACGTAATTTACATTGGATAGGTTTTGTTCGCATTGTCAATGGCAGACTTTGAAAATTGAATTACGTGTTCATGAAGCAGCTAAGGTAAACTTTTGGGTAAAAAGGCACGTAAAGGAACTTCTATGTAAATATTTTGCGGTGCTTTCAGTAAAAAAAGGTGTTTTCGCAATGAACACGGCAACTTACTGTGGTGACCATGCAGTAGTTCTCCTTATATGCGCCGCAACATCCGAAGAAACCTGTGACAATGATCATGGGTTAAATTCAAACAAATGTTGTTTCCACCAGTGCATGTTCAGCAATCTCACCGATGAGAAAGATGAAAACTCCGATGCAAATAACGAGCACAGGGGCAGCTGATATTGCGCTCCCGGTCAATGTCACCAAACTTCTGTATTTGATCTCAACCGCCGCTCCCACAGCGATCATAGCGATACCGAATATCTAGAAAAATGTGTCTTTCATTACTTGTTAGCAAAGTGTTAGCTTTTTGCTTTCGTATTCGGTCTATCTGATCGTCATAACAAGGTTGTGTTTGTTCAACAGAAACTAACAGATGCTGTTTTCATAACTTTGCATCAAGTTGCCTCACGGCCTACTTGGTATTTTCTCTGCTCAGTGAATCACACCCTTGTTGACAAAATGTTAGTTAGTTTTGACTATCAACATAAGAAGCCAAGCAGGCCAGTCAATTTTGTATTCGATTTCTTGTAAGTCTTGAGTATTTTATTCGATGTTATAGAACTAATATGAAAGAACCTGTTTCCAAAGCAGCACTGACAGTTAACACAGAAACAACAAACCTAATTAAAATACTTACGAAGAAAATCAGGTTGAATGCGAAAAGCAGATACTTGATAAATTTCATTCCACAATCCATCTTTATTCTTGTTGTTGTTCAGATTATTTAGCAATAAAATTCACCTGCTTTCAGTGAGCCTAAACAAACCTGACACTGCTGCTAAAATGAAATAACAGAAAGGCTTTAAAATGTGTTATCATTTTGTTCTCAAACCTTTCGCAACATTTCTACTCATAAACAAATTACAATGCCCGCGTCCAATTTCCATGCTTAAGGGCTTAGTAAAACTGCTTGCAAACTTTATACTGAGACGTCCAATTTCAAACAGCAACTTATTCTGAAGTGGATTTATTTCTATGTTAGTTCGACTAGTTTTCTGTTAACCTTTAAAACATTGTGAAAAGTGGTATAAACGAATGTCATGTTGTTGTCGATTAAATCAACCCTAGCAGTTACAAACTTGTTTCACTAAGAACGCAACCTGTTCAGCTTTCTGCATGTGCACATGACTTGACTAGCACAGACACTGGGCTTGCTTTTGAATTGCCTGAAAATTAACAGGAACTGGCCAAATTTCCCTAATTTCTCTAGAGCTGCGATTTGGGACATCCTCTATTGACAAAACAAGCTGTGGTAACTGGTTATTTGCGCAAAATCTAAATAAGTCTTTGACTTTAAGCTGAATGGCAAAGATAACATTTAGAAGCTTCAAAACGTATTCGTAAGAGCTTAAAAACGTTTCCGTGAACAACGATATAAAACCGTAAATGATCCCAACTTATTAGCAATGAAGCTTTTCGTCTGTTAAATAGTAAAACAACTATAAATACATGAAGGCTAGCAGGAAGCTCCTACGCTTGTCATGTGCATGTTTTACTGAAACAAAACGCAACCACCTTTTAAAAGCATTACCAGCAGTTACGAAACAAAACCAATCAACTACCTAATTAGAGATATCCTCACACTGATTCACGCATTCTTCTTCCCTGTCTCTATGAGAACGAAATGTTACAAGCTCCGTTACACACATATGACTCATCAGCATATGATGCCTGCCCAGTTGAGTGGGGCGGCTGATGTGCTTTTGTTTTATCAGCGCCGGAAAGGGAAGCGACAGAACGACGATAATGTCTCGATGGCGAGGTTGATAGCAACAAAATTTGTGCTCCTTATGACACAACGCTGTCAGAAGGGCTGGAATGAAATTCAACGAGTTCTAGTTGAAATCTTTCATTGAAAACAAAATTTTAACTGTAACTTTAGCAGTTTAAACCCACACTAACGTAGGATTTCCTGAGGATACCTACATATCCGCAAGTATGTGCCGTTGGTTCAGCACGCTATACGCCGCTTAACACAAAGCGCCGCACCACCTGTCATTTAAGAAACTGCAAAAGCGCTTAAGGAACTTATCACGTTACGTGCAACTGTTCGAATGTCGCAATACCGTAGGATTAGTTAGGTTGGGTTGTAGCTCTTCAGCCACCTAACAACTTACTGTGTAGCATTTAACCTTCATATTTGAAGTTCACCGAGCTAAAAGTCTGTTAATCTGAAATATCCAGATCATTTTCGCTATGTCTCACTGCATACACGTTGACATCCTAATTTAAACCAACAGCAGACGGAACGTTTAAACAGGAACCGTTCCGTTGTTGGAATGCAGTTGTATGTTGAAAACACAAAACGTCACAACAGCACTTAAGACACTTGAATCTCATCCAAACGTCATCCCCTCCACCCCTGCTAGCGCGTGACCGTTGTGACGAAACGAAAATCTGTACATCACGTGAGTGAACTCTTTGTGACGTATGCTTGCAGTTGATATGTGCAAAATGCCATGAGAAGTGACAATGTGTCATCACTGCTTTGTGAACACGTTTTTAGTTTCGACGAATCTAATGAAAACCTTATTGTAATTTGTCGCTGACTGTTCACACGGTATTGGAAATATAGATTTTGAACAGATTTTTGTCAAGGTTTCAATTTAATTCTGCCTTTTTGGCGCTTCAAAATCATGATTGAACCACAACTTTTATCTTTGCAACGCTTTGTGTGCTACCAACATTCATCAGTCGCAGATTTTCATGACAGATCGTGAATTAACATTCAGAGCTATTTCTTATTTTACATCGGTTTGTCACGAAACACCGACGAATACTTTCCCGATTGTGCAATAACAGCTGAACGTTGTTAGTAGTTTTACTTTACATGTCTCACCAGCACACAAAATTTTAGGATTTAAGCTGAATATGGAATACGTTTAGCCATTGTTCCTATTGACAGGAATGGTTAAAAGTGTTTATACTAGAATTTATGCCTAAAAATATCAGAAAACCTGTTTGCTAAATAATATAGTTTGCTAAACTTTCAACCTACATCCAAACAATGCATTTAGCCAACTAGCACAAACTCCAGTNGCGAGTATGTAACACTGCGTCATTATATAAATATAAACCCTTCCACGCAACGCTTCTGTTTTGGAGACGTGGGTTGGGAATCTGCGGGTTCTGCTGCTTCCGTCAACGGTCTGAAAATGTGCGATGGCATTGTAGTGGTCCAGGCTTTCGGAAATGACTTGGAAAGACGTTTGATGGCAACAATATACAGTTATTCCCACAACCACAACAGTTACTGTCCATGAATTCACGTGTATGTATGTTTATGTGATTCGCAGCAACAACAATTCATTAGAAAAACTGTTTTCACGGGGAAATTGGTATTAACCATTACACAATACTATAAAACACTGTTGTTTGGATAAAATGTGTCTGGAAAGGTATGTATGATAACATTCGAGAACTGTGAATAAACTGCGCTATTGCATAAATTCTATATGAGTTATGATTAGACTGTAGAATTCAACGCTAGTCATCTAAGGTTCAATGTTTCAATATGTCTCATATAGCGACCTATTCACGTCTTTGTTTGGTTGAACGTTCACGTATTGACTGTTGTTAGTTGAACGATCCTTTGTCGGGTGAGAGGTTTGTGTGGGTCTGCAAAGCAAAGTGTAGTTACATAAGTTCCTATACCTGTGTGTTGTTTGGAAGTTGTCACTAGACAAGGATGAGTTGGGACATTCAATTTTTAATTGTTGTGAATTAGGAGCGTTTTCTTACCTGCTTTCGGAAAGTACTTGGTCGTTGGAGTAAATGTGTCGAACATCTTCTGAATTCGAGTTGCCTAAAAAACATTTCAAACATATTTTAAGAGTATTCTCTTGCGTGATGATTATGTTACAAATATCTCAACCTTCATGATCATTACATCGCTGTTTCCACATTATAACCGACAAAGCCAATGCCACAACGGTGACGATGCATAACAACACAACAAGTACAGTAACGGTTTGGGAGTTCCCATCATAGATGATGACGTCATGACCGAACGTTTGTTGGTCGTCGGTTTCCGCTAAAATCACTCGGAGTGTGAAAGTTTTTCTGAATGGTTCCGGCGACTTAATGACGAATAAATATTCTCCCAGATTCGCCTCCGTTACCTGGTTCATGGGGTGAAACTTGGTTATTACTTTGCTTGGCAAAAATAGATTTCGAAAACTTACATTTGCAAAATGCAGAAACACTTTGTTTTCGATTCCGTCAGTTAAGTAGTAAAAATTATGAACTTCTTTTCCTGTAAGTATAAACAACAGTTATATTTTACCTGTCGCTGGAAATCATTGCAGGTTTATGTGCTGAAAATATTAATCATTTTAATAGACTTTTCTTAGATTTAATGTGCAAGGTTCGTTAGCGGAAAAGGTCGTGTATGGAAATGTGCGTAGAAAGGTCGCAAGCAACCCTTTTATAATTGTGTTTATCATCAACAGTTTACTTTCATTTCTCCACCTTGTTTCAAAGCAGTCACTGCATCGCATCCGTACAAAACAGGGTTTGAATTAAAACTGAACTGAACAAAGTCGTGTTGGTGTAAAGTCACGTTGAAAAACATAAAGCTGTTGTTCTGAATTAGAGGTGGAACTGAAAGATAGAAATCATATTTTATTGCATATGATATCTATGCCACATTCCCCTCACTCACATTGCACTTTGAGTTTCGTAAATCTAGTTTCGACCTGTTGACTGTCACGTGACGTTTGGTGACACGTCACAATGCTGTTATGGTGAGATGACGTCATTGTAATATTTGCCCACGCAAACTAAACACATCGGACAGAGTTAGGCGGCATAGTAGGGAGGTATGGTGTAGCTATTCAACCACACAAATACCCATCTATATCACACCTACCGAATGCATGATACTGCGGTTACCTTGTTTTCTATGTAGGACTTGTTACTAATTGTGATGACAATGTTCGTCATGTTGGAATGGAAAATATCACAGAATAACAGCACACTCGTGTTTTGCTTGAACGTTTGATTATGGGATGGTTCGTTTAAATCCAAAAAATTACCTGAACATCAATTTTTTGCTTTTTATTTCTGATACGATTTTCCTGGTACTGTATTTCTAAATGCATTTCAACCTGTGTAACACTTTAATCCAGTGTCGTTCCATTGAGCAAATGCGTTGCAAGTAACAGTTGCTTGTCGTCCTCTGATGGTGGAATTACTGACAAACACCGAATCCTGGCACTGTATGACTGCATTGCTTCCGAACACTCGATCAGCTTCCAGTAGTGGTTTTGTGATTTGGAAACTTTTGAATTTAGGACAATCTGTGATGAGATTTTTGACTATCGTTTTCATTTTTCGGGTTTTATTCGATTGCAAATGTAGATCAAAGTTTGTACTATAGGCTTTTCTACAGAAATTAAACAGTTTCTTGTCCACACATTTTTACTCACGTTTAAATGAAAGGTTTGCGGTGCTTAGAAAATACTGACTTATTCCAACATTTATGTTAAATACAACTGGATTTCCGGAGTAAGTTGTGGGTTGCAGTATTTTCATGTTCATTGACAAAATACTTTGAGTTTTATGGATTAAAAAAGCAAACTCCGATTGGTCGTAGGAATAATTTGTAATGTTTTCTGACAGTGAAACTATCGCCTTGGTTCTCCCCACATAAATGCGAGCATGAATAGAAGTAGCTGAAAAATTGCTGATGCTGAGTGTCAAAGTAATGCTGGGAACGCCAATCACCCATTTAAACAACGGATTAGCGTTAATACCCGTGGATTCGACCTGAACTGAAACAGAGAAAAAATACATTGAGTTGCACACAGACAAAAGCAAACAACTTACAGATCTGTCCACATGCAGCTTGTCCTAGGCAAATCAGAATCAGCCCATACAAACGTACTCCAAAACAGCTCATCGTAGTTATAGTTGATTTCAATATTTTGTGTCAAAACTCCACAGTTCACAGATACCGTTACTAATGTTCAAACGTTGCGTCAATTGCTTGTATTTTGCACACAGCTTATCACAATTCAAAAGCAAATTACTTATTCATCCTGGTGTCTTTTGATTAATTCCCAATAACACATACTTCGCGAATGAACCTTAGTAACTAATTACCTTTACAGATAACTTCTTGGTGTTGCAGACACCAACGCTTTATTGTAGTATGTAACACTGCGTCATTATATAAATAGAAACCCTTCCACGCTACGCTTCTGTTTTGAAGACGTGGGTTGGGAATCTTAAGGTTCTGCTGCTTCTGTCAACGGTCTGAAAATGTGCGATGGCATTGTAGTGGTCCAGGCTTTCGGAAATGACTTGGAAAGACGTTTGAAGGCAACAATATACGGTTATTCCCACAACCACAACAGTTACTGTCCATGAATTCACGTGTATGTATGTTTATGTGATTCGCAGCAACAACAATTCATTAGAAAAACTGTTTTCACATGGAAATTGGTATTAACCATTACACAATACTATAAAACACTGTTGTTTGGATAAAATGTGTCTGGAAAGGTATGTATGGTAATTAACATTCGAAAACTGTGAATAAACTGCGCAATTGCATAAATTCTATATGAGTTATGATTAGACTGCAGAATTCAACGCTAGTCATCTAAGGTTCAATGTTTTAATATGTCTCATATAGGGAGCTATCCACATCTTTGTTTGGTTGAACGTTCACGTATTGACTGTTGTTAGTTGAACGATCCTTTGTCGGGTGAGAGGTTTGTGTGGGTCTGCAAAGCAAAGTGTAGTTACGTAAGTTCCTATACCTGTGTTTTGTTTGGAAGTTGTCACCTGACAAGGATGAGTTGGGACATTCAATTTTTATTTATTGTGAATTAGGAGCGATTTCTTACCTGCTTTCGGAAAGTACTTGGTCGTTGGAGTAAATGTGTCGAACATCTTCTGAATTCGAGTTGCCTAAAAAACATTTAAAACATATTTTAAGAGTATTCTCTTGCGTGATGATTATGTTACAAATATCTCAACCTTCATGATCATTACATCTTTGTTTCCACATCATAACCGACAAAGTCAATGCCACAACGGTGACGATGCATAACAACACAGTAAGTACAGTAACGGTTTGGGAGTTCCCCTCATAGACGATGACGTCATGACCGAATGTTTGCTGGTCTCTGGTCCCCGCTAGAATCACTCGGAGTGTGAAAGTTTTCCTGAATGGTTCCGGCGACTTAATGACGAATAAATATTCTCCCAGATTCGCCTCCGCTACCTGGTTCATGGGGTGAAACTTGGATATTACTTTGCTTGGCAAAAATAGTTTTGGAAAACTTACATTTGCGAAATGCAGAAACACTTTGTTTTCGATTCCGTCAGTTAAGTAGTAAATATTGTGAACTTCTTTTCCTGGAAGTATAAACAACAGTTATATTTTACCTGTCGCTGGAAATCTTTGCAGGTTTATGTGCTGAAAATATTAATCATTTTAATAGACTTTTCTTAGATTTAATGTGCAAGGTTCGTTAGCGGAAAAGGTCGTGTATGGAAATGTGCGTAAAAAGGCCGCAATCCTTTGTCGTTGTGTTCATCGTCAGCAGTCGACCATCATGTTTCTCTCACCTTGTTTAAAACCAGTCACTGCATTATATCCGTATAAGACAGGGTTTGACTTAAAACTGAACTGAACAAAGTCGTGCTGATGTAAAGTCACGTTGAAAAACACAAAGCTGTTGTTCTGAATCAGAGGTGGAACTGAAAGACAGAAATCATATTTTATTGCATATGATATCTATGCGACATTCCCCTCACTCACATTGCACTTTGAGTTTCGTAAATCTAGTTTCGACCTGTTGACTGTCACGTGATGTTTGGTGACACGTCACAATGCTGTTATGGTGAGATGACGTCATTGTGACAATTGCCCACGCAAACTAAACACATTGGACAGAGTTAGGCAGCGTTGTAGGGCGGTGTGTTGTTCTAATGCATCTACTCAACCACACTAACACCAATCTATGTCACACCTACCAAATGCATGACACTGCGGTTACCTTCTGTCCTGTGTAGGAGTTGTTACTAATTGTGATGACGATCTTCGTCATGTTGAAGTGGAAAATGTCACAGAATAACAGCACACTCGTGTTTTGCTTGAATGTCTGATTATGGGATGGTTCGTTTAAATCCAAAAATTTACCTGAACATCAATTTTTTTTTCAATTATTCCTGCTACTATTCATGGTGCTACAGGGATAGATACATTTCAACCTTTGTAACACTTTAAGCCTGTGTCGTTCCATTGAGCAAATGCGTTGCAAGTAACAGTTGCTTGTCGTCCTCTGATGGTGGAATTACTGACAAACACCGAACCCTTGCACTGGAGTGTGGCGATGCTCCCAAACACTCGACCAGCTTCCAGCAGCGGGGTTGTGGTTTGCAAACTTCCAAATTTGGGACAATCTGTCATGAAACATTTTACAGTAAGTTAATTGTTTCCGTTTTTAGTCTGCTGCAACTGTACACGAAGTTTGTACTACAGCCCTTTTTACAGAAATTAACCAGTTTAGGTTCTGATTCACACACTGTTTACTTACGTTTAAATAAAAGTGTTGCGGTGCTTAGAAAGTGCTGTGTTTTATTAATATTTATGACAAACCAAACTGGATTTCCGACGTATTTTGTGGGTTGCAATATTTCTGCATTTAAAAACCAGTTATTGTGTGTTTTACGATTTGAAAAAGCAAACTCAGATTTGTTGTAAGAATAAATTGTTTTGTTTTCTGATAGTGAAATTTCTGCCATTGTTTTCCCCAACCGCATTGAAACATAAATAGAAGTAGCTGAAGAATTGCGGATGATGAGTGTCAAAGTAATGCTGGGAACGCCAATCACCCATTTAAACAACGGGTTGGCGTTAATACCCGTGGATTCGACCTGAACTGAAACAGAAAAAATAACTGTACTAAAACAACTCCACACACACAAAAACAAACAACTTACCGATTTGTCCACGTGCAGATAGTCCAAGGCAAATCAGGATCAGCCCACAATATTGTGCTTTTAAATAACTCATCGTAGTTTGTTGCTTTCAATATTTCCTGGCAATACCTATTAGGTCACAAATAACTTGCCCGTTGCAACAACATGACTTGCAGTTTTAAACACAACCGATTACAATCTGAAAAAACCTTGCTTGGTTCATCGTTGTATCTTTGTGCCAACTACCAATAAATTTTCTTCGCGAAAAAACATTTTACAATAATACTAAGTACTATTACAGATAACTTCTTGGTGTTGCAGACACGCTTAATTGTAGTATGTAGCACTGCGTCATTATATAAATATAAACCCCTCCACGCTACGCTTCTGTTTTGAAGACGTGGGTTGGGAATCTGCGGGTTCTGCTGCTTTTGTCATAAGTCTTAAAATGTGCGATGGCATTGTAGTAGCGTCAGTCCTTTAGAAATAACTGGAAGGACGTTTGATGACAACAGTATACGGTTATTCCCACAACCATAACAGTTACTGTCCATGAATTCACGTGTATGTATATTTATGTGATTCGCAGCAACAACAATTTTTTTAAACAAACATTTTCACATGGAAACTGGTGTTAATCATTACACAATAATAAGACACAATTGTTTGCATTAACTGAGTTTAGAAAAGTATGTCGATAATATACGAAAACTATGAACAAACTGCGCAATCATATGAACTCTTTGTGATCAGAATTCAACGCCTGTCATCAAAGGGTTAATGTCTCAATAAAGGGTTAATGTCTGAAGATTCCCACCTGATTGAACCTTGGAACATACATAGAAAATGAGAAATCTTATCTTAAGAAGTCTTAATGCATTTACAAAATACACAATTCCAACAAACAACTTACTAATTTGACCTACAATTTTCCAACTCAAGCAAAAGAAGATTATAAAAATTAGAAGTGCTTTCTTCATTGTTTTAAATCATTAACAGGTCGCATAAACTTCCACAACAAACCTCTGACAGAAGCTAAGTGACAATAAAGATTTACTCAAACATTATATGTTGACTTATGCAGCGTTCCACCTACACCTCTTTAATGCGCCACCTCTATGTCATTAGCTGATTTAGAAAGGCTACCATGTCTCTACATCTATGGTTCTGGTTTATTAAAACAAGTTTTGGCCTTCACTGCGCAGCGCGTGCAGCGTTTCTGTGGCGTCAGTGTTTAAAACTTGAAAACAAATAGCGAACAGTTTTGGCAATATATCCCATAATACAGGGAAAGGTGCAGGATTAAAAGCAAGTGTAAGCTAGTTATTGCGTTTCATGTATTGAATATTGAAAGGAACTGTGTCAAGTCGACAATATACACAAGACGCATTTTTAACGGTTTTCCTCAGTATGTCAAACAATTTAATTCAGAATGTGACAAGTCATAGTTGTACAAAGCAGTGCAACATATCCACAGCGTTCCAGTTTATCCGGGGCAGTAGAGCATCACACAATATCACAACTTGCAACTCTATCACTGTAAGGTTTCTTTTCCTTTCCGATCAACCAGAAAGGTTCACGCTGGTTTGAGATTTCTGCTTTGTAGATTGGAATCAGGGTGACTGAATGAGTCTGAAAAAAGTAAAATGTAAATGATTCCGCCATAAAAGATATTTTTGGGATGTGAGTAAATTCAAAACGTCCATGCTCCTAAACGCACATTTCCTTTAAACTTTGCCGAACAAGTTTGAAAATGACTAATTAATTTAGCTATTCAGAAATGAGATAAACACGAGGTAACATGGTAGTTTGAAATGTGGTTTGAATTGAGTTCACAGTTTATTTGATGAGAGAAATCGCAGCGACACAATACCACCAAAACAATCACCAAGCCGGAAATGTTAAGACGTTATGTAGTGCGGTAAATGAAGGGCATAGTTAGTGGATCAGGGGTAAACGCGCTGCAGTTACATCATTTTTTTCAAGCATAACATTTGATTTATTGAAACGATGCCTTGTATTATGCACATAGATGTTGAAACCGTTTAGTCATCGCCTCTCCATGCACTAAACACACGATCTAAACTTTCCAACCAAACCCATGGTTCAATGTATTTACCTTGTACACAACATCAACCTTCAGGCGTCTTAATTAAACCCGCTTCATTGCTTTTATCGATCGCCAATCTACAGTCTAGTGAACTGATAAAGTCAGTCTACAGCTCTGACAAACCACAACTTTACGATATTTATCGATATATCGTGCCCACCCATGCGTAACGATATCACGAGTTATCGTCCCTGGTATCGTGGATCGCGAATTCGCAACCAAGCCCCGTGTTTACAGGGATGCAAATTAATAAGCTAAGATAAGGGATCTCTGTTGTATAAATCCGATTATCGGTATCGAGTGGAGAGGGCGATAATATCGACGATCTTTATCGCCGAGACGATATTTCGCTGGTACGCCATATTTTGTCTCAACTTTGTGGCGGGTGTTGTTGTTCTCGCTTCATAATGAGGAATTATCCTGCAGTTTTTGTGCGTTGAAAAATATTTGAAACTTTTGTCGATATTAGGTTTGCCTGTTCAGCGTTTGTTAAAATTAACAAGTTGAAATTGTGACTCATTGGCGAAGCCGTAAAGCGCGTAATTCAGATTTTAAAACTGGGACAGAATTTAGTCTAAACGTTAAATTGAAATCCTTCGCTAAAAAGGGAATTGTCATTCAAACTAGCACAGAACATAACTGTTTGTATTTGGGCCGTTTCAATCAAATTACTGCCCTTATCAATTACCATGGAACTGTACCAAAACAATGAAATATAGATTTACATGAAAGTTTTATACACAAAGTTTTAGTAACCTGACTTATCTTTTATGATTTTAGGCGACAAAAAAACACTTTTTCGAACCTGTTTAATAATCCTTCCGCGGTTTTTGTGACTTTTAATGAGATGATGCGATGAGTTAATGACGTCTTGATCGAGGCAATTGTTCTCAGTCAGCGGGCGAACGTTTGTTTTGGATTCCGTGAATATTTCGTAACCTTTTGCATTCTTGAGTTTCTTGGGTTTTAAACCGTTCACCAACGAAACATATTCGTGTTTAATCTTACTCCTGTAATAAGACGAGGCCAAATAATCGCGTTNAACCTGTTTAATAATCCTTCCGCGGTTTTTGTGACTTTTAATGAGATGATGCGATGAGTTAATGACGTCTTGATCGAGGCAATTGTTCTCAGTCAGCGGGCGAACGTTTGTTTTGGATTCCGTGAATATTTCGTAACCTTTTGCATTCTTGAGTTTCTTGGGTTTTAAACCGTTCACCAACGAAACATATTCGTGTTTAATCTTACTCCTGTAATAAGACGAGGCCAAATAATCGCGTTTTTTGTTTGAAAGCATCCAAATTTTTATAAAATACTGTTTAAAATTGATTACATTTTTTTAACACTAAACAGGGATAATAAGGACTTAGGAAATTGCCACGCATAGTCTTGTGTTAAAGTACACCTTTAATCTGTTTTTGCCGCAACCTCTAGCCTTTATGTGAATGCTAAAATACCTTTTTACCTCTGTACACGTTCCATTTTGTAGCGAACCACAAATCCAGTTCCGCAACATTTTCTGCACAACCTGACGTCAACATCGCCCCCAACTTTGCACGAACTGAGAAAAATAGGAAGTTAAACATGAGATTGCGCGATTTTTTGACGATTTTGCGCAAATAGAATCTTACAACCAACGGAAACTGAACACAAAGATAAACTGAATATTGCTGTTATATCTTTAAGTTTATGATAAGGGTTTAGTTACTTGGGACAGGAAATCTTCTCCGAAGTATTTGGAACTCTCACACATATTCCGTTCCCCTCATCGGATGAAACGTTGCACAGAGTTGGTGAATCTGGACTTGATTTCTCCTCAACAGTTTCACCTTGAAGCAATTGAACATGTTACCGATATACCGAGTTAATCAATGTCACAATTTTTCACCTGGTCGGTGAGGTTCAGTTCGGAAAAATGTCGCCCTTTCCTCCACCGTTGATTTTAAGCAATACTGAAAACATGATAAACAGCGGCTAAACCATAGCGTGTAACTTTTCAACAAATATTTGCAGTAAGTTTATCGTAGGTTTGGTGATTGAACGCAACAAACACGACTTGTCTGTTGAACTTACTGTTTTTGGGACCTTCGTATTAAACCCACCGTTACAGGTAACATGACGGCTGGGGCGACGATCAACGTGTAATGAGACATTTATGGTTTAAAATAGTCGCACTAAAATTATACAGTCCTGTATATTTATCTCATTATAACGCCGACAGATGTCGAAACGTCGAATACTTTACCTACTGCGAAAAACGTATAATATTGCTAAATACAAAATCACATACATTCCTCTGGTGCAATTTTCTGCAGTCTGACATGATCAAGTGTGGTATGTAAAACAACCCAAATGTTCCAAATTTTGCCAAATCGGAGCGCAGTCCTACGATAAGTTCATGACGTACCTTGTAAGCATATGTGGGTGTGACGTCATCAACACAACCACTGCTGTTGAACAAACCTCTTCGACCTGTCGTGTACTTCTCATACATTTCCTGAACTTCCTCGATTGTCATGTCTGGAATTCTGTAGAAAATAGAAAATATTGCGCATATAAAACCACGTTGTATGTTATTAAGAGTTCGTAAAACAATAAAAATTGACTTTTAACATGACGAAGTTTATAGGTTAATAATTTTTTACAAACCGCTATTTTTAGCTTTAACTTTTGTTTATAGTTTCGCCAACAGATTTAAGGCCACTACCAAACATGTAGAGATAAAAAATAATTTTTGTGAAAATTTTTTTACTCACAGCAAATACTCTAAAACTGCGTTTTCGGAATTTCTCGTCATAAATTTCGCTTCATCGCAGTTT
>QXVZ01032984.1:0-15157 GCA_008931825.1 Phallusia fumigata
AAGTAAATGTTGATCATCCGACAAGCACCATATTCAATTAGTTTGGGTCGATCATACGAAGATAGCATAACATGCACTTATTCTGTCTTCGCATGTTGACAAATTTAAACGTGTTGTGAAGTAGGTTGTATATCGTGTAGAACTCCCGGTACTGCTTACAATTTGTTTCGCAGAAAAAAAGGTAGCAGAGTTGCCGCGTATTCAGTTACGACAGAAGCAAGATGGAACGATTTGTGGCTTTAGATCCAGTTAAGTTAACGGTTTTCTGTTAGTTAAAAATACCAAATGCCTCCGGTAGATGCATTTCCGTTCGTGAACGTTGTATTACGATCAATTGTTGGCTTGCTATTTTAGCGACTCAGCCGTGTAAACAGCTAAAACGTAATACCACTGAGAAACTCTAACTGAAAAAAAGGCCTCGATGAAATTCGTAGCGCAACATAAAACGTTGCAGAAAACAGGCATTTAAAGTTAATCATTCTGCTAGCAATACTTTTAGGTCAAGCATGCGAAGACAGTATAACGTGCACTTATTCTGCCTTCGCATGATGACATCTGTAAACGGGTTAGGAAACTAGGTTACACTTATAGATCCAGTTAAATTGTTGCTACTGCTTTATTTTTTTCGCAGAAATCCTCGTGTATTCGGGATCGAGAAAAGGTAATGGAAAATTTAGTTACTCTATTCCGTTGATGTCCGGGGTAACTACATAGCCCCGACACAATTTAAAAATTGATGCAAAAAATACTAAACTTGATTTTTTTTAAGCCGCCTACTGTATAGTGCATATGTCTTTTTTGTTGTCCTTCGTTAACGCCATCTATTCTACTTTCCACATGAACAACAACCCTATTGGTTATTTTGCAGATTTTCGTCAATATCCGTCTCGAACAACCGAACAGCACCTGCAGAGTCTTTAGGAATCAGCATGCTCGGAGGATCTGGATGAAGAATGTAAGGAAACTAACACTTGCAGATTGTTGGAACACAACACAAATGTGTTTAGGCAAAACACTAATGTACACGGTGTAAAAACGTCGCGTTTAGCTGATAATTGTCTATTTATATTTCGTGGAGTACGCAGTTTGTAAAGTTGAATCACGCCAATATCAAGCCACATAATTTACAGAATTAAAATAATAAGATAAATAGGATAATTACCTTAAATTTAAATGTTATGAAAAGAAAAAAATTAAAAGTAACTCTAAGTTTTGTGGACACTTCCCCGCTGCTGCTGCGAATTTGCCCGGTGTTGATTTTTGCATGATGATTTGAATGTTGCACTTGATGTTTTGCTTGTTACCTGTATTCATTCGGTTGTCAGCATCGGTAGAAGTGTCTGCATCTAAATATTACCTAATTCTTTCCAACAAAACCGTTTAAATTATGAAAGGCTTGACAAGTTAAGATAAAGCGCAGTACAAACAATGCTGTCATAGTAATCTTAAACGAACGAAACATGTGGAATTTTCACATCTTATATTTCGTTAGGTTTGTACGTCGAACTTGTTGTTAGTTTTGTTACAGATGTGTTCTCCGGAAAAATAATGCCAAATTTAAGTGAGCTACCTTCCAGGCACGATCATGTTCTTCGACATCTTCTATTCGCTGTGTTTTCAATCAAGTTAGTATATCTTTGTTTTCAAATGTTTAACATATATTTTTTACATTGTTTAAAAGAGGGGTATGGGGTGAAGAAGGAAACAAAAGTAACCTGTATGTTGTTAGTTGTATACGAATATACAGCGAAATTGTATAACAGAGTGGTTTAGAGTGCACTTTGGATTTTGATAACTATGCGTAATTAAACACAGCGATCGTTTTTTACGTCAAAATCTGTATTTTACTTTCAGAACTTTCGCGCAGCATCACTACCAAAAGAACATTACTGCATGTATGCTGGGATCGCCGACTCCAAACGGCTTACTGCTTAACAGGTAATTAACTGTAGTCAAGCACATTATCGCCTAACTTCCAATTTGATTGCTGAAGGCAAACCAGGGTGCACACTGTTTAGCCAACGCGACATGCTTTCATAATATGATTTGAGATAAATTTGCACTTTTTCTGTCTCGGGTATGTTTTTGTTTCAGGAACTTTGGTCTCTCCGCTGTAAAGGAAAAATGGGGATTTGGGAGACAATTACTGGCTGCGAAATTGGTGGAATCGCGGACTGCATAAACAGGTTAATTCCCAACTAGGTTATTCAAAACATTTTAAAATTTAAATGTTTTGCATGCTTGCAAACACCACAAACGAATTTTTTTGTGATAAGAAGCTGACAAAAGTGAAAAAGAGGTGAGGTTCGAATAAATATTTGAACACGAGGCCCTGGTGATTACATTGTGGCTCCCTCTAGTGGTTAACCGTTGAAAGGATCTCCGATTAGAATGAATTTTAATAGGACATTTGAACTTCGCTTCAACACACATTTAAGGGGGTATCAACCAGATTGTATACTGTATCAACCTCCTACTACTGATTCTGCTTTTGTTTCGCAGAAAAAGAAACGGAAGCACTTTCCTCGTGTATTCGGGTGCGAGTAAACAATGGAAAAAAGTAAAGTAAGTTACTGTATTTCCATACCCTAGCGTAATTACTATCAAACATAAGGCCTCTTTGCTATATTTCAAACTCGGTCTTTTTTACTTTATAATGCAAATGTCTTCCTTTGTTAAAAACTCTGTACACAGCGCTTTTGTCGACTTATTGTTTACAGCAGTTCTTGTCTGTTAGTTGCAGAATCTCTCGCTGCGAGGCAGAAACGTGTGCTTCGAAGGTGTGGCAAACTATCAATTATGAACTTAATACCGGCACATGAGCAACGAACTTTTAGTTTAATTTGCAGATACTCGACAACATCCGTTCTGAACAACAAACAGCAGCTGCAGACTCTGTAGATTTCTTTCATCAGAACAAGCATCACTCCAATAAGACCATAACTGAATGTAGGATTGCCCTGTTCGCCCAATTTAAACGACTCATCGCTTAACAGGTATTTAATCGTAGTCGAGCACAATATCGGTTTAAACTTTTGTTATGAACAACTTTCCATGTAATTGCTAAAGGCCAACCAGGGTGCACACTGTTTAGCCTTTGCGAAATGCTTTTGCGATATGATTTGAAATGAATTTGCATTTTTCTGTCTCTGGTATGTTTTTGTTTCAGGAAGTTCTTCTCACTGCTGTAAAGGGATAGGAATTTTGGGGGGAAAAATTTCTGGCTGCAAAATTGGTGGGATTGCTGACTCCACAAATGAATGAATGTCTAACCAAGTATTTAACGATAAGTATAATAGCAAATTCAGTTTTTTTACCATAAATTTATAATTTGCTGATGGCTGACCTGGGTGCTGGGACATGCTTTTACGTTTTGCAAATGTATAGAGATGAATTTGCATTCTTCATTCTCTGCTATTTGTTTGTTTCAGGAAATTTGGTCTTACCGCTGTAAAGGGAAAATTGGGATTAGAGGGGATATCATTTCTGGCTGCAAGATTTCTGGGATCGCTGACTCCACAAACGGCTCAACACCAACAAGGTAATTAACAATAATAAATTACCGATTTGATACAACATGGTCAATTAAAAAATGTTTGTAATGGGCGGACATTACATGCATTCGAATGCTCTAAAAACGCTTGGTTAACTGTATTCGCATTCGTAAATATTTACGTGGTTTTCGAGCGCCACCAATTCGAATTGTATTCAAATGAACCGATTCATGTATTCATATTCATATTCACACATATATACATATATTCTTCTGTTGTTTGTTTTTTTTCTACCCAATAGTTTGTCCATTTTAGTTGCAAAGTTGTTATCTTCCAAATCTTGAAACACATTTTTGCTGTATTTAAATGAATGATTTATTACAAACATAATGTCGGCACACGTGCAACGAAATGTTAATGGTTATGTTGCAGATTTTCGTACCTAACACAGCACATGCAAACTTAATTGGAATCAGCGTGTTTGGGGGATATAAATGTAAGTAAACTCACACTAGTAGTATATCAGAATACAACACAAATAGCTTAGGGAAAAACATTTTATGTATGCTGATTAAAACGTCGCGTTTAGCTAATAATTGACAATTTATAACAATAACGATATATAATACGCAGCTTGTAAGTTGCAAAAAGCCAATACCAACCACTAAATATTTAATTGAGCAAAACTATAAGTTTCGTGAACACTTTCCTGTTGCTGCACCGAATAGCGAACATGGTACTGATTTTTGCATGGTTATTTGCTTGTTGCATCTACTATTTTGCTTCTTTCGTGTTTTCTGTTGACTATTCGGTTGTCAGCTTCGGCAGAAGTGTCCACATCAAAATAACTAACTCCCCTTCCCCCCAACCAAAAACCGTTTAACTTTCCAAAGTCTTGACATGTTAAGATAAAGTAAACTGTATGTCAGCAAACAGAGTAGTAAATACTCAGTACAACTAATACTAACCGTACTGTCATGGTAATCCTAAACTTATGAATGAATCTGAAATTTTACATCTAAAATTTCGTGAAGTTTGTTCATAGAACTTGAATGCTGTTGTTAGTTTTGTTGCAGATATATTTTTCAAATAACCTTTCTGAATATGGATTGAGAAAGCTGCGCTAACAGAAGCAGTGGAGAAATCCGGTTTATATTTATTGAGATCACATGCCAAATTTAAGTAAGCAATCTTCCAGGCACGATCCTGTTCTTTCATATCTTCTGTTTTTATGTTTTCAATCAAGCTAGTGTATGCTTTGTCTTTATTTCGAAAAAGAAGTTGTCGGATAACTAAGGAAGTGAACATAACTAGTTGTTTATGAAATACAGCCACCGTTTTTAACGTTGACATCTGTATTATATTTTCAGAATTTTTGCCAAGCATCACTCCCAGAAGTTTAGGAAAACATGGGATCACCAACGCTTACCACTTAACAGGTAATGAAGTCTATCACAATATCGGTTTAAATCCAATTTGATTGCTGAAGGCCAACCAGGGTGCACACTGATTAGCCATCGCGAAATACTTCTGCGATACGATTTGAGATAAATTTGCACCTTTCGGTCTCTGGTATGTTTTCGTTTCAGGAAATTTGGTCTGATCGCTGTCAGGGAAAAATCGGGATTCGGGAGGAGATCATTCCTACAAGATTGCTGGGATCGCCAACTACACAAACGGATCAATGCCCAACTAGGTAATTAACGATAATTATAATAGCAAGTAAAACTTTTTATACGATAAATTTCTATTTGTTGCGGGATAGGGTGCACACTGTTAGCCATTGTGATATGTTTTGCGAAATGGTTTGCAAGTGTTTAGAGATGAATTCTGTCTCGGATATGTTTTTGTTTTAGAAACTTTTTTCTCACCGCTATCGAGGGAAAAATGGGATTTCGGAGGAGATCATTTTTGTCTCTAATGTTGTTGGGGTCACGAATGCCCAACAAGGTAATTNGAAACTTGTCAAGGAAAATCGGGAATTGGGAGGAAACCATTTCTGGCTGCAAGATTGCTGCGACCGCCTACTTCAGAAACTCCCAACCAGGTAATTAACCGTGTTCAAATAATATATCGATTTTAACTAGCAAGGTAAACACGTTTGTTTCGCGATAATTCCAAATGTATCTGTTTGTTATATAACGCTGTAAAAGACGTGCATTACAATATCTCTGCTCGTATTTAAGCTTAGTTTTGTCCATCTAAGGGCGACATTTTTGACATGGTATATGTGAAAGAGAATCGTAGTGTATGTGTAATGGCAATACGGAGAACGCCACCTCTTCAGTATTTTTAGTGTTATCAATCAAGCCAGTGTATATTCTGTATTTACCTGTTTAACTTATTTTTTCGGATTGGAAGTTTAGTTGCTAGTTTTTCATGCCTCCAAAACGAAATTAGGTAACAGGCTGGTCTTAGAGTGCACGTTTGATTTCGATAACTATACGTGATTGAACACAACTATCTTTTTTCATGTTGACATTTCTGTATTTTTCTGTCAAAAGAAGCATCACTCCAAGAGGACCATTACTGTATGTAGGAATGCAGTGATCGTCGACTTCAAACGGGTTACCGCTTTACAGGTAATTAACTGTAGTCATTCACGTAATAGGTTTAAAATTATAGATTGCTGAAGGCCAACCAGGGTGAAAACTGTTTAGCTTTCGCGAAATACCCCTGCGATATGATTTGAGATAAATTTGCTTTTTTGTCTCTGGTATATTTTTGTTTTAGGAAGTTTGGTCTCACCGCAGTCAGGAAAAAATCTGGTTTTGGGAGGAGACCAGTTCTACAAGATTGCTGGGATCGCCAACCACACAAACGGCTCAATGTCCAACTAGGTAATTAACAGTAGTCAAATAACAAGTTTAATTCAAAAATGTTTGTTTTCCTATAATTTTCTAATTTGCTGATGGCTAACCAGGGTGCACACTGTTCAGCGTTAAAACGTTTGTTTTACGAGAATTCAAATGTATGTATATCCCTTTTCCATGAAGAGAATACATTTAGTATTACTCGGTTTTATTTCTTTTGTCTAACGCCGGTGTGGTTGACCCAAGTTGATCAATCGGTCCACCCTTAGGTCCTATAAACGTATAAAATTGAAACAGCAATATTTAACAAAGTAAATCGCCTATGAATTTCCTATTTTGATAGTTTGTACAATGCAAGTATATGAAGGCTTTTGCAACTTTTAATTAGTTCACCCATTTTTTACCTTTTTGACCCAAAACAACTAATTTTTTTGTTTACACGCACTTTATTTCGGACATACTGATCTAAATGTATAAAAAATCAAAACTCACGCATATAGGGTGCTTCACATTGGTTGTTAAAGCCCCAAACACGTGTTTAAACGATGACTGTTCTGCCCAAAAAACAACGCGACGCGAATGGGGTAATTGACGATTTTACGATCCGAGCGGCACAACGCTCCCAGTTGGTGTCAGACTTCAACTTCATACATAATCGGTTGTTTCGGGGCGGCCAGGCGGGCGTTTCGCTAACTAAAATTAAGCTGCAATTGCTCAGTGGTAACCTCAATACGTTTACCATATCGCTATGTAGAAGACAGTGCCTCACAGCAACTTTATTTAATCGTTTTTGTTATTAGTCCAGCTACTTTGCTGGTATATGTTCAGTAGCATGTGGCCTAAACGCAACACCTTCCAACGCATACGGAGCGATTAACATGTTTTACGATAGACGCAGCCCAGCAGTTGATATTACACCAAAGCTTGAGGTGTAACGGAAAGGTGCTTGTTAAATACCACTTTAAAAGACGTGCATTACAATAGCTTTGCTCATATTTACCGTAGTTCTCCACACTGTACTGTATCATGTAAGCTAACGTTTTGTCTGTCCAAGGGCGAAATTTTTGACATGGTATATGTGGAAAATATCATGTAAGATGATCGTAGTGTATGTGCAATGGCAATCCTTCAAGCTAGTGTATATTCTGTCTTAACTTGTTTAACATGTTTTTGCGGATTGGAAGTTTAGTTGCTAGTTTTTCGTGTCTCCAAAACGAAATTAGGTAACAGGGTGTTCTAGAGTGCACGTTTGATTTCGATAACTATACGTGATTAAACACAACGAGCTTGACATTTCTGTATTTTTCTTTCAAAAGAAGCATCACTCCAAGAAGACCGTTACTGTATGTAGGAATGCAGGGATCGTCGATTTCAAACGGGTTACCGCTTAACAGGTAATTAACTGTAGTCATTCACGTAATAGGTTTAAAAGTAAAGATTTTTGAAGGCCAACCAGGGTGCACACTGTTTAGCTATCTCGAAATACTTCTGCGATAAAATTTGAGATAAATTTGCACCTTTCTGTCTCTGGTATGTTTTCGTTTCAGAAAATCTGGGCTCATCGCTGTCAGGGAAAAATCTCCCGAGTTTCAGGAGGAGATCATTCGTACAAGATTGCTGGGACAGCCGACTACACAAACGGCTCAATGTCCAACTAGGTAATGAACGGTAATTATATATACGATAAATTTCTATTTGCTAATGGCTATCCAGGGTGCACACTGTTCAGCCATTGCGGCATGCTTTTGCGAAATGGTTTGGAAGTGTAAAGAGATAAATTTGCATTTTTCTGTCTCTGGTATATTTTATTTCAGGAACCGCTGTCCGCTCACCGCTGTCGAGGGACATTAAGATTTGGCGGGGGCAAAATTCCCGGAAACTCCAACTATACAAATGGCTCAATAACCAATAAGGTAAATAACAGTATTCACATAAATTATTGATTGTAACTAACATATTTCTTCAATAAGATATTTCTTTTAACATTTTTTTGTTTACTTTTTTTTAGTTAAGTTAAAGTTGATAATTGTTTAAAATGGGTAACCGAGAGGTTTGTGGAGGTAGTTTGATTTCGATAACTATAAGTAATTAAATACAGCTATCGTGTTTTATGTTGATATTCCTGTATTTTTCTATGAAAGCAGACAAGCATGACTCCCTACAGAACTGCTGAGATCGCCGGCTTCAAACAGCTTACCGTCCAACGGGTAATTAACTGTATTCATTCACAATATTTGTTTAAAATTGGGTTGCACACTGTTTAGCCTTTGCGAAATACTTTTGCGATATTATTTGAGGTGAATTTGCATTTTCTGTCTCTGGTATGTTTTTTGTTCATTTCTACAAGATTGCTGGCATCGTCGACTACACAAATGGCTCAATGTCCAACTAGGTAATTAACAGTAGTCAAATACATTACCGATTTCAGTAACAAGTTCAATTCAAAAATGTTTGTTTTACTATAATTTTCTATTTTGCTGATGGCTAACCAGGGTGCACACTGTTCAGTCACAGCGGCATGCTTTTGCGAAATGGTTTGCAAGTGTATAGAGATGAATTTGCATTTTCTGTCTCTGGTATATTTTGTTTCAGGAAATTTGGTCTCACCGCTGTCTAAATGGCTCAACAACCAAAAAGGTAATTTACAGTAGTCAAATAAATTACCGAATGTAACTAACTAACACATTTCTTCCATAAGATATTTCTTTTAACGTATAAATTCTGTTAAAAATAATTTGGTTGGATTCAAATGTATATTTTTTACTTTTTTTTCCGAGTCTTTTTACAACACTGCCAATTAACAATAGCAATTGACTGGGATCTCTTGTAACAGGAATGCATTGAAACGACAATACAATAACGGAAACAGAAGTAAACTGCACTTTCAGAATTAGTTAAATTTTAGTCCTTTATGTCTACATAGCGAATTTGTGTAACAGGGGTGGTTTAGAGTGCACGCTTGACCGTCCCTGTTTTTTAACTACATTATTTGGTTCATCAACCTTCGTTAAGTATTTGCACAATTATATACAGCGATCGTTTTTTTACGATGACATTTGTGCCTATTTCTACCAGAACATCAGCACAGCATATTATTGCATGTGGAACTACAGGGATCAAATGGCTTAATCTACAACAGGTAATTAACTGTAGTCAAACACATTACCTGTTTGATCTTGCGAGTTGCAGAGTTCCTTGCTGCAAGGCGGGAACGTAATGTTCTGAAAGGTCAAGTGTCATCAAACCGTCAAAACAATATATTCCGCCTACCAAATAATTCTTTAATAGCAAATTTGCACCTTTAGTTGATTAAGAAATTCTAGATATCATGTCGGCACATAAAAACTTATTGGTTATGTTGCAGATTTTCGTCAATCTGTTTAAACGACTAAACAACATCTTATCCTGGAATAACGAAAAAAAGATTCTATACCAACCGGTGTGCAAGAAGGATCTGATGCGAAATGTGAGTAAACTAAGATCCATAAAAGTAGAATAGAAATGAAGTTATGCACATCAAAGTATCAAAAAATTCTTCCGAGCAAAACCGTTTGAATCACGTTCCTGAAATGTTGGGATAAAATAAAACTGTAGGTCAGCAAACAATTAAAAACGCTAAATAAAAAGCAAAACTAGCATAAGCAATACTAACATATTAACGTGTTTACTATGTAGGAAGGTGCGAGGAACCTTACAACCTGATATTTAGTTAGACTTGTACAAACTTGAGTGCTGTTGTTAATTTTGTTGCAGACATGTTTCTAAAAGACGGGTCCAGAATATCAAACGGATTAAAAAAGCTGCACTAACATGAGCAATGGAGGACTCTGGTTGATTTGCATCAGCGAAATCAGATGCATCACATGCCAAATGTAAGTGAACAGGCATGTTCATGTTCTTTTATAACTTTTGTTCTTTTTCCGTTTTTTTTTTCTTGTTTTCTGTTTGTTTCCATCGTTTAGTGAAGAAAGGCAAAGGTCAGACTTTCTATTATGCACATAAACAGGCGTTTATACGGGGCGGTCAAGGGGACATTTTCGCTGTAAATAATTACGAATTCCTTGAAGGGAGGTGAAGGGGAAGCAATGTTTTCACTCTGTTCGTTTTTTTCTGCCCTGCTGCTTGTGAATGCGCATGAAATGTTTGGTGGATTGGGATAAAACTTAAACAGGTGGTGGATGTGATCATGGAGTTTTGCGATTTTGATACGTTTGACCCTAAAGAGTAATACGTTTTTCAAACTTGATGCATGCTTGCAAGCACCACAAACGAAAAGTTTCTGCGATGATAGGGTTATATAAGTGAAAATGGAAAAAGGTTATGCATGATATGAACCGACTTTATTGGGTGCTATTTAGGGCCAGAGACCTTTTAAACAAACTCTGATTGGAAGGAATTAATACATTTACATAATTTTTATGTTTTAGATTGGGCTATTATGGTGTAACCAATACTCCATTTTATCCCATAGCCCCAGCGGTTACCCAATTAGCCACATAAGTATGTACAATTACTAAACAATATCTGAATTGTATGAAATTTGACCCTGCTCTTGTGGTGTATTGATTTGTTTGTTTCACCCCAACGCCCTAGCAGTTATCCCACTAACCTTCTACAGTGGGTCAACTTACTAAACAATGTTCAAACTAGATGTAACGTGGATAGTTCTCAGAACATGTAATTGTGGTGCACTGATTGCTTTGTTTGACTCCATACCCCAACAAGTATGTAGAAAAACGCATGTTGTACAAATTTGCATGTTTGGGGACCCAAGCGTTTCTGCCGCAGAAAAAAATTTGTCTTACAAAATCTTAGGTTTAATGTAAAATAATGTTTACATATGGTAAGCCACATCTAAAGTGAGTGCATAACAGCAACTTCATTTGTTGTCTTTTATTATTAGTCCTGCAATTGCACAACATTGATGGCGGACCTCAAAATATTTTTAAATTCCGCATGAAAATGCACAACTTGTTTTAAAATACAGTTTTAGTTTTACGACCTAATACGCTTAAAAGGTGCATATAAATCGCCGATAATGGCGAAGTCATCTCAAGGAAATACTTAAAAATTCAAAGATTTGACTTTTGATGCTATATTGTATACTTTAAATAGTCAGTAGGTTTCCCCCCCCCTGGTATAAATCATTACTAGTGGTATGTATAGTAAACAACTGAGAACATGTAGAAAGTGATTGACGTGTTTTCAATAAACGCAGCTCAGCGTTTGATATCATAACACTGCTTCAAGTATAAAACAGGCTTCTCCATTCACTAACTTGAATTGCACTATGTGGGGTCTCCGGTGCGGATTTTCAGTCTCCAACTTGCTCTTTCCATTGTTTCATTTTCTTGCGCCCCGAACACTTTCAAATCTTCCCAGATGTTGTCACAGCATCTTCTTTTGGGTCTACCTCCTTTTTTTCCAACTACAAATTTTCCACTTTATTGCCTACATAGTATTCGCCCCTTCGACACACATGGCCCAACCATCTTAATCCCACTCTTGATCCGGCTTTCGGTGTTCTTTTTACTATCTCGATCTTCCTGTACCGTCGAGCCAAGGTACATGAAATCTGTCACCAACAAAACATTATTTTCTTGGATCTTAATGGTGCGAGCCCTGCTTCGCCGCTGGTACACAAGTATTCTGTCTTTTTCCGACTTACTTTCAGTCTCCTTTTTTCCAATGCCTCGCTCTATATCTCCAACGCCCTCTCCGCCTCCTCTATTGTGTTCGCTCATGACACCAAATTATCCGCAAACATCATATCCCAGGGACTTTCTCTTATGTGCTCCGTTAGGCAATCCAATATGATTATAACCAACAGAGGGCGAGCCCTGATGGAAAGCCACGGTTACAGAAAACGGCTCACTTAATCCATCTGCACATTTAATCTGGGTTTGGCTGTCTTCATACATGTTTTTTATTACTTGCACATAGCTTTCGGTCACACCCTTTAATCTCAGGCAGTTACACACCTCTTTTCTCGATACTCGATCGTATGCCCTTTTCCAAGTCGATGAAGACGCAGTGGAGGGGCACTTGTACTTTTCGGTACTTTTCGATAAGCTGTCCTACAGCGAATATGGCGTCTAATTGAACTTTTACCAGGCATAAACCCGTATTGTCCCTCCCCGATGTTGACCATTTCCCTCAGTCGCTTCTCCACCACTCTTTCCCATATCTTTAATGTGTGCAAAGTCAACTTGATACCTTGATAATTTGCACACCATTGGACATCACCTTTTCCCTTAGAGATTGGAATCAAAAAGCCGTGGTTCCACCCCCCACAAAGCTTGCCTTACTTCCGCTCTGGTGATTTGGTTCCATGCCTGCGTCCGCCATAGTTTCTACCCTTCTCTGTAGTCGCTCATTTTCGACATTCAACAGTTTTTTAAAATATTCTCTCCACCTCCTAATGTCACAATCATCTACTAGCGAGCTCCTATTCTTGTTCTTTGCCCTCCTCATTGCTTTCCGCAAACCATCTGGTAAACCCAAACTTTCATACAGATCTTCGTATGCTCTTGACTTCGCCTTCGCTACTTGACGCTTTGCTATTTGCAAGCTTCTTTGTACTCTATTGCACTTTGTCTGATAGATTTCAACTTGCGTGTTGTTTCCGCTACTTGTAAAGATGACATTTTGTGATGTTCACTTTCACCGTGTTAATAATGGCCAGCCCACCTGCTGGTGCAAAACTCGTGATCCTATATCATTGTTGGTTTCTTTCCTTAAAGCCATGTCTTCCGATCAATGCTTCATTCCCTGCATTGCCTTTTCCAACGTGTCCATAAGTTACTTCTCCTCCGATCCACAACTACTCTGTTTTGGGTATTTACATGACGCAATCTCCAAGTTGGTTCCAGAATTAGTCATTTTCGTCCCCTTCACAACCCGTTTGAGGTGCGTACACGCTGATAATGTTGATGATCTGCTTTCTGACCACCAGTTTGACGCACATAATCCTGTCTGATTTTCTTTCAACCGACACCGCTCTTTTCTTTAGTTCGCGGTCCGTCACAATTCCCACGCTATCCCTCTTTGTATCCGTTCCGTGGTAAAAAAATCTTAAAACCATCTCCTAGTTCGCGAGCTTTTCCACCTTTCCATTTCGTATCTTGCACACAAGGCACATTAATGCCCCTCCATCTCATCAAGCGCACTATTTTCATGCTCTTAATACGGTAGCCGTAGCTCATTTTCCACAACCTTGCAGCGATCGGGCTGCACGTCGTTTACATCGGAGAACGCCCCAGCATAATTTGTATCCTCATCATCATTCAGTTTGGCCAGGGTTTTATGGCCGAATGCCCTTCCTGCCGCCAACCCCTTTAGTCGCCTTTTACGACAGGCAGGTTGGCCCCAGTGCTATTCTGAACCCGGCACTGGACGCAATGGTATCGGAAATGGTGCTGGCTTCATCTAACTGTAAAAGATCGTGCGTTACAACAACTTTGTTTATGTTACAGTAGTTCTCTGCAGTAGATTTGTATTTAGGTATATTCGAGGTGTATCGCTTTCTACTGATTACCCAATAGTCCCAAAGGTTACCCAACCAGGAGCCTCCTAAAATGGGTCAAATTGCTACACAATGTCCGAATTAAAATAACATGCCATACCGGTGCAATATGGCACTGTTTTTGCAATAATTTTGCTGTAAAGCCCCAGCAGTTATGCCACTCGCCCCCTGCAGCTCGTCCATGTCGATTTGGCATGAAATGTTTGGTAGATATGATCATGTTTGTCAGAGTTACAATTTTCCATATCAAACTATTTTTTGCTGTGTTCAAATGATACATTACAAACACAATGTCGACACATGTGCAACGAAATTGTTGTTTACGTTGCAGATTTTCGTCAAAGTCCGTTTCAAACAACAAAACAGAACCTGCAGTAGTTTTAGAAATCTGCGTGTTCGGGATCTGAATGCTAAATGTAAGTAAACTAACACCAGGAGTAGATAACAAACACAATAGGCAGTTTGAAAGTTGAAATGCGCCGACATAAAATTAAATTTAAGTGAACACTACCCAGTTGCTGCTGCGAAAAGTGAGCCTGGTGTTGTTTTTTTGCATGATTTGCATGTTGCACTTGATATGTTGCATGCCACGTGTGTTCCGTTCACTATTCGGTTGTTAGCAGTCCGAGGAGTGTCCACCTCAAAATATTAAGTAAAACTAATTACACAGTAAAACTAATATCAGCTATACTGTCATAGTCATTTTAAACTTATGAATAAAACATGTGAAATCTTACACCTATAATATATCGTTAGGCTTATACATCGAACTTTGGATGCTGTTTTAGTTTTGTTGCAGATGTGTATTAAACCGGAATGTGGATTTGAAAAAGCTGAAGCAGTGGAGGAAACCGGTTTACATAAAAATCACATGCCAAATGTAAGTAAACAACCTTCCAGGCACGATGTGCTTCGATTTCTTACTATGGGTCCCTTTCCAATGAAGGGACACATATTGTTTTCGTTCTGCTTTTGTTTCTTTTTTTCTGTCTAACGCCGGTGTGTTTTCATTTGGTCGTAAAGTTGCACACAGTATGAATGGGCGCACTCCAAGTTTTGACCCCAGTTAACCCATCGGTTCACCCACAGGCCCCCAAATCGTAAAAAATAGTATTTCGGTAGTTGGCACAATGCAACGTATACAATAACATATTTTGGATTGACTTAACCTTATTTTTTACCTTTTTAACCCCAAATATTCATTTTTTTGTTTATGCTTATATGCTTAAAATACGTGTTAAACGCTCACTTACTTGTATGTCCCTAAAAATAGCAAGACTCAAAGCTAGTGATTGACTGACTTTACGAACCAAGTGGCGCAGCCT
>QXVZ01032992.1:0-10840 GCA_008931825.1 Phallusia fumigata
TTTCTACACAAATACAAATGCTCATTCGAACTTAATTGGAGGCCGAGCGAGTAACAGTTACATGCAACGATTTTTTTTTGTTAGTAAACGTGCAAGCAATATTCTTGTTTCAAGTATGTAAGTGGTTCTTGTAAAATCAGTTCCTCCAATAGAAGGTAGCGTCAATGACTAATTTGAATACAAATGAGATTGTATTTGTTCAATTATGTTTAAAGATACATATATATACTCTGGGAGACGGATGATGCCCATATGGGCGAAATATACATATTTTAATGAAATATTGTTGGTTAGTGTTTAAAGCACGTATAAGTATGTTTATGTAAACCTTATAAAGACTCTTCTGGGGGTCCAGGTCGTCTTCCTCAGGTAAATAATACTCAAAGCGCGACTTACAATAAATATATTTTATGTGTTCATTGCAGGCACTTGCTGCTTCTGTGCCCCGTACAACGTTACATTCACCACGACGCTGCCATCAACCAGCGGTGTGACAACCAAATCCACGTACATAGCCACCTCCAGCACCAGTGCAGCTCAAACTACCACCACACCATCTGGTCAAGAAACCACCGAACCATCTTCCCCTGCCAGCTCAACCACATCATCTGGTGTCGTCTCCACACACGAAACTACACCAGCATCTAATTGCATCTACGAAGGCATCGACTACAACCGCCCAGCTGTAAGTTTAAATCACTTTATTTTTTGTGTCCTACATCAGGGTGTGCAAACTGCAATGCTACAGAGTCAAGTACAGTTAGGCAGATTAGATCGTGGGCCGCAAAGGTTGAATTTTTTCATTGCCTTTCAAAAAGATAATTTCGAAATTACGTCTCTATGAGAATATACAAGCCAGTACTTAATAATGATGACAACAGCGTTTGTTGAAACGTAGAAAATGTTTTACACACAAGTACTGACTTGTATCTTCTCATTAAAAACGGTAATATTCTCAAAACGAGATGAAAGAAGGAAATTCATAAGGGAAGCGAACCCAATGGCACTGTTACGTCACGGAGAACAAATTGGATTCTCGTTGATCGCGCAATGCACTAATTTACATGAGAAAAAGAATTGGAATCGCTCGCTAGTATTGCACTGAATCCGTTTCACTGGCCGTTGTTTGAACACTCCTGTCCTTCATTATAAACATGTAATGTACTTTTTAACCAACCAAAACTTCTATAAGCCCTTTTTAGACATAATAATTATTTTCGTTTTTCTATAGCCTGACAATGTGTGGGAGACGGAATGTAGGGTCTGTCGGTGCGAGAACAATACTGCCGACTGCATGAAGGTCTGTCGACTTACACAGGACATGTGTGCACCGGGCGAAGTTCTTCAAGACGCCATCGGCGAATGCTGCAAATGCGTGCCACAAGGTAACTAGGCCAATTCGTTTCGTAAATCCACCAAAGCGTTCTCTAGGCTAGAAACAGCTGCGCAATGATGGATGGTTATAAAACCTTTGAATAGTGACGGACACATTTGCTGGATCGGAGGTGCACGCGGTGCAGCTAAACCATCGTTGAATAGCGTTATGTAGCGGGACTCGTTTCAGAGGGTAAATTTGTCAGGGGGGACTTTAGTCTAAAGAATGTTAGGTGAACGGAGTGGGGTTTGAAAGGAAAACAACCCAACGAAGAAAAAAGTACAAGCTTGTCAAAAACAACGCCATATACTGCTTTTACAATTAATATTATGCAGAAATGAGTTGATCCTTTTGGTCCTAATCGCCACAATATTTTCTTGCCCTCATCAGATCTAAACCGACTTGGGCCTGGAAAAATTATATTAATTCGCCACATGTTCAATTTTATTTACAACACTCAATTTATTTTGGTTCCAGTTTGCGAGTACGAGGGTGAATTCAAGAAGTACGGTGATTCATGGTCGGTCGATGCTTGTGTTAAATGTTCGTGTATCGATGCTGCGACTGGTGTGAGGTGCTACAATGCCAGGAACGCCTGCGACATGGATTGTGACCTCGAGACACACGAGCTTCAGTATGCAGAGGGCGAATGCTGCCCGACATGCGGTAGGTTACACTTTGTTGGGGCGACGTATTCAGGCAGTTGTTTCTAAATCCCAGGAACTGCTATACCTAGTACCGGATCTAGGCACAAACTAAACAAAGCTATGGCAGTGTTTTTTTACCTTGTTCATATGTTCATAGCCAGTTTGGACATCTAATATGGTTGTTGGTTTATATGTATACGTGAACTGGAAACATTAACAGACATGGTATGCGCACAAGTAACAGATCTTATTATAATTTTTCGTAGTCGAGCGACCAACACCCGAACCCAGCTGTGCACCAATGGTGATGAAACGGACGGTTCGTGTCGGCGACTGCGTCAGTGTTGGCGAAGTTCATCTCACAGCTTGCATGGGTCAGTGCAGGTCCAACGTCACTCTTATGGCCGAAGCGCCTTTCATCCAGGTTTGTGGAACAGTTTTCGGAGTATTTAATGGGTTAAAAGCGCCCTGGTGTAAGTGGGAATGAAGTGGACCATGCAAAAGATGAGATCAAGTATATTTGTCGTGATAGTCGCTCAGTGGGAGGCTATCTATCATTAAAGCCGTTTAAAAATCCCTTTTCCAGTTGTAAGTGCCAAAACTGGTAACAAAAATGCAAAAAGGATACATGACATGGACTTAGCTTAACCGAAAATACAACTGCCTTAATTGGCCTAATTAAAAACATAACTGCCAGAGAGCTTGCACATAGCATTTAATTGTAACATAAACAATTCAAGAACCGCTGCTGTCATCATCATGCAGATATGATTTTATTTAGGTGCGAAAAGAATTTGTTCCTTGTATATTGCATGGTAAATACACTTGATAAATATAAAACACCATAACCTGACTTAATCACTTTCCAACAGACCAACTGTCATTGCTGCAAACCTGCTGACGTCGAACACCGCAACGTCACTCTGGCCTGCCCTGACGGATCCAGGTCCGTCCACGTGATCCCCTATATAGCGTCGTGCGCATGTGCGTACTGCGAGTATGACCCTTTGACCTCGTTCCGAAACCAGTATGCCCCGCTGGACGAAATCTAGGAGGTCAAGAATCAACGATGACCCATGATTGACCGATGGACTCGATTTTGCGACTACGAGTACTGCCCACGCTGTAGCAGCCTTTGATTTCCGTCTAAAGTAGAACCAGTTCTCTCCGTGCTTCTAGATGATTTTTAGAACTTTCTCGCAACAAAATGTTACACAGAAAACATACACTCGTGTGTTTTAACCCGAAAATCATATCCAGCGGCTGCAGCGTGTCTTTTTGTTCTACTTTTTGTAGTTTTTTAGTAGCCCAACTATATATTATGCCTTATTTAATAATGTTCATGTTGAGTAGCAAAGAGACATACCTAATTTGCACGTTGTACTGAATCGCTTGCACGATTTGTGTTTCGCATTGTAATTATAGTTTCCCAGTAGCAAAGGAGTTCAAACGTACTTTACCCACTGTACTTCCGCACCTTACGGCGACGACCCCTATTCCGAATGCTAACCATGACTCTTCCACTGTACATATAGCACTTTCTTTTATTCTATTATCTGTAGCTATTGCATCATAAAACACCCATAGCGCTAAACGGGGCGGTGCCCTTCAAAAAGTAGAGGCGTGGCGGTTTTGAAATGAGTTCCGATTTGCAGTAAATGTTGTATTCGTCCCTTTGTACATACACCCCCTATATCCAGGCTTGAAGCTGTGTTTGAGTATTTGTAAGCTTTCTAGTAACAACTCTAACCCACCAAGTGCAATATTTGTCGGCCGTCGGTTGTTTAATATCGTGTGTGTTGTGTTTTGTCGATGTGCTGGGTACTGGGCCGCCACGTGCATTGCGAGTTAACCATCCCGAAGCGAGAGTGTAATAAAAGTTTAGCGCTATGTGTAAATCCGGAGTATTTGAATTCAGTCAGGATGGCAGTACGGTGTGTTGGAATAGTACGCAGCAAAAAACATCCAAAGGTACCGTACGTCCTTCATATCATGCTACGCATAACGCCATACGTACCATCCTATAAGAGGAACGGTGGCACGGTACGCCATTCGCATCACAACTTCATACAAACCGTACCGTTCCTTCTTTACAATGGGTGACAGTACTGTACGGCACTCAGCAAAATCATACGCCCTTTGCCTTGTGTTTAAAGACACTTGATAGTTTAAATGTGTTTCCAGTAGGAGTTGTGGAAAGATCCCATGTACGACAAGTAGGGATGCAGTCTGTGAGGAAAGATCAACAGCAACAGACCAAGAAGCGATGTTGACATTCTTTGTGCACCAGTATACAAATTTGTTACAAGCAAGTCTATTCCAGAACTGTACATTTTATTTTACGAACGCTAGCACATCTATCACACGTATTTACACACTTGTAGAAATACAAAGTACATGTAAAGACTATCTGTTAAAGAAAATAGATCTACAATTATCTGGTAGAAAAATACTCGGCTGATAAAAGTGGTGGATGAGATAGAAGCATAGAATCCTGAGATCCAAGATTTGAGTTCTCTGATGCTGATGCATCTGAACGTGAATTGAATTCCATAAAGGCACTTTAATCAAATTGAAGACATCAAAATACGGTTTCCTCAAGTCCATCCCCTACAAATAAAAAAGTTTTGACTTAAAACCAAACGCAGGACACAATTTGAACGTCAAGAAGTTTGAGAATGCTATGAGCCAGGTTTTTTCCAACTCGAAACGCAAATTTGTAACACAAAATTTCGATGGGCGTTTCTTAATTGCACACTTGTGTACACTAGTTGACTAACTGGAGGAATTCGCACTGCCAACGCGTCTTGTCCGGAAATGCAACGAAAACAAGCATCCCGGGATCCCAACCCTGGATCGAACTCATACATTCAAAGGGAAACCGGCACTGAATGATAACTGCAGGCCGGGTGTACAAGAGGGGTAAGGACGAAAAGGTCGTTATATACATAGAAAGCACGAGTGTGTAGAAGGTGTAGAGCACTCCTTTTGAATATTCCGTGTATATACCCTTACCTGTCGGAGGCCTTTGAAATTGTTCTTCTCCAATTACTTTTTGATTGATAGCTTCCCAAATACAGCGATGGATAAGAATGTATTCCGTCTGAATACGGAGCAAATAAAACTAGCTTTAGAGCGGCAGAAAACAGTCACCCAACATAAGCAGTTAACCATTAAGGAGTTTGCAATTTTGTGACAGTGTATCATACCAGTGTTTGAACCATGTAAGGTCTATATCTTCTAAGAGTAGCAACCGTTCCGAACACATCAACTTGCGAACTATTGGAGAGATTTTCCAGCATTCGATCCATGCAAACAAATACTCCACAACGGCCAGATCCACTCCTGTTCAAAAAACGACTTGCTTCGTAATTATTTAGCAGCAGTTGCTTGTTTAAATGCGTTAAGTCAGTGTTTCTCAAACTTCTTTCGGTGCGATGCCTTTGCAAAAGTTGGTTGGACTTTCGACGCATCAGCGATAAGAATTTAACAAAGACACCTATTCCGAAAGTTGTGCATAACGGTTCATAAGCAAAAACCTACCAAACGGTAAGCTACCACCAGGGGGTCACGATGCACAGTTTCTGGACCACAGAGGTAATTTAAAACTCGCTTTTTTCCATATGAGTATCACACACATTTAAAACATATGGAAAACTTGTGCCTGATTAGAGTGAAAACTACATGTATGATCGTTGAAAAACTTACGCGCACATCACCACAATGGGGGTGCTTTTAGCTTTCCTGTTTGCACGGACAGTTTGAACGAAGCGAAGAACAGTTTGTGCATTATCCGACTGTTCGTGTACAGGCCACGTGACCAACTGGAACTGGGTGAGGTGGCGGACTTTGTCACGCTGCAAAACAATAACACTGACGTCATATTAACCATACGAATGGATGTCAAATTGACAGAACAGTTCTGCCAGCAAGCTGACCAACTACAGTTAGCGTGACTTAAACACTAAGGAGGTCCTGTTGGGAATTATCAGGTCTTACCTGTTGATTACCAAGTTGTGTGAAATGATTTGAATATAGGAATCTAAATCAGTGCTTCTTGACCAGGGACTAATTACTCCGTAATTAGGCATTTTTTCAGGGAGTAATGAGATTATCGTTTTTTGATTCCGTTGCACTAAAATATTTTCAAATTGTAGAATATAGGGTTTTGTGATTGTTCATTTGGCGTTTCGTAACACTTAACAACAACTGTGACGTCATAGTTCTGTGACGTCAAGCTTAAATTTAAAATAAAAACGGGGTGGTTGAAATCCACCAGGTTCTTTTCAGGGGTAACGATATCACAAAGGTTAAGAACCAGCGTAATAAATCAACCTACCATGGTAATTGAGAATTGACGGATGACCCAATCGAGTTGAGTGTCTTCGTGTGTCAACTGCACAGCAAGGTTTCCGTAATATTCAGTCTGCTTTTTCGGCCAGTAATCACCGTTCCTCTTCTGTGAACATATTTTTACGGCTGATGTTTATTTATCATAACAACACTTCATAACAGCACGATGTTTTAAATTAGAGTAACACACGTATGAATTATATGTATGTATTTAATTCTGGGATTTGCCCCGAAGTTTTTTTAACCGGCCAACGACACACTCATGTACAAATCACAGCACGCCGGGTCTTCAAAATACGTTGCATTTAGATAGAGTCGGCCTTCCAAGCATTTCCATTTAGCAATGGGAAAAGTCTTGCCTGCGGTGGGATTCGAACCCACGACAGAAGACTATCCGGTGCTGGTGCTCTACAACTGAGCTACGCAGGCTCGACAGTATGTCCCGAATCAAAGACACCGCTACCTGCTCCAAACGTTCTAGTAGGAAATTGCCAACGTACCTTTCCTTCCTCCAGGTTGCTGCATAACATTACAATAGTGGTGGCTCCCGTTTCCCACATCAGCCTCCAGAAATCCTTACGAGTATGTTCAAGTGGCATCTGAGTCACAACGAACTGTTCGGACGACTGAGGCCCCTGTGGAAAAAAATGCAACGCATCTTAGTAATGATAACTGTTGTTTAGACATCTACTACTGAAAATCGAAAGTATTATTTTTGGTCTAGGATTTTCCTACTTCTTATAGGAGGGAAACCATCATTAAAAACATAACTGACAGAGCTTGTACATTTGAATACATTTTACTGCGAACGTTTTAACAATCACTGTTGTAATTTTGCACTGATCATGACGATTGTTGTTTGCATTAAGGTTTGCATTACAACATGTTAACTATACATAATGTAGTATAATTTCCTGAGAATAAAACTTGCACTTGTAACATTGTGCCATAAACCTACCGGTATAAAGCTCGCATTAATGTAGTCGGAGCCTTCAATGGCGGGGATAGCTTCCAGTTNATTTAAAATAAAAACGGGGTGGTTGAAATCAATCAGGTTCTTTTCAGGGTTAACGATAATAAAAAGTTTAAGAACCACATATCCCAATCAACCTACCATGGTGATTGAGAATTGACGGATGGCCCAATCGAGTTGAGCGTCTTCGTGTGTCAGCTGCACAGCAAGGTTTCCATAATATTCAGTCTGCTTTTTCGGCCAGTAGTCACCATTCCTCTTCTGTGAACATATTTTTACGACTGATGGTTATTCATCATAACAACACTTCGTAACAGCACGATGTTTTAACTCAGAGTAACACACGTATGAATTATATGTATGGCCAACGATACCGACACACTCATGTACAAATCACAGCACGCCAGGTCTTCAAAATACGTTGCATTTAGCCTTCCAAGCATTTCCATTTAGCAATGGGAAAAGTCTTGCCTGCGGTGGGATTCGAACCCACGACAGAAGGTGCTGGTGCTCTACAACTGAGCTACGCAAGCTCGACAGTATGTCCGGAATCAAAGACACCGCTACCTGCTCCAAACGTTCTAGTAGGAAATTGCCCACGTACCTTTCCTTCCTCCAGGTTGCTGCATAACATTACAATGGTGGTGGCTCCAGTTTCCCACATCAGCCTCCAGAAATCCTTACGAGTATGTTCAAGTGGCATCTGAGTCACAACGAACTGTTCGGACGACTGAGGCCCCTTTGTGAAAAAAATGCAATGCATCTCAGTAATAGTTCGCTAACTGTTGTTGGGAGATATACTAATGAAACACTGTTAGGTAGTAACGGTCCTCGACATTCTATGAGTAACAAAAACCATAATTGAAAACATAACTGTCAGAACTTGTATAAAAGGAACACATTTTAAAAGAAGCGTTTTAACAATGGCCGTGGTCATTTCACAGTTGATGCCAACAATGCTTGTTAAAACCTATTCACTGTATACAAGCTCTCTGGTTTCAATGTACGTCCGTGTTGTTCCACTGGCATAACACCATAAACCTACCGGTATAAAGCTCGCATTAATGTAGTCGGAGCCTTCAATGGCGGGGATAGCTTCCAGTTTTACACGAGAGTGATCAACTGAAAAGAAAAATGCTGTAATTCCACATAAACTAAAATATATTCTCGTTATTTACAATTTAGGGGTTTAGTAGCCTCCGCTTTTTGTAGTAGGTCCAACATTCCTTAAACAAAAAAATACGAAGCCGAACGACAGACATAATTGGGGCCTTGATCAACACGCTCGATACCGAGTTCTCGGGTACTACCTCGGTTCCGCCAATCCCTGCACAGCTGAGAAGATGTGCACCAGGGCAACCAACTTACATGGAACCAGTTTGGCGTGGCGGTTCTTCGTTCTGTTGAACTGTTTCTCCGCTGCCATTGTGGTTCCGGCCACGGGTAATCCCCTGATGTCGTCGAATTCGCCGCTGAATCCCTTGTTCTTGTGCAAACTCATGCGCGTGATGTGGGCGGCGAAGTCGGCTTTGGTGACCGGTCTGCGAAAATAAACTTGTCTGGTGGATTCGGGTGAGCGACGATCATTCCCCGCAATCTTGCGTCCAGCCGAATCGCTTCTTGAAAGCAGCCAAAAGCAACACAGCAGTTTTAAGCGAGAAAAGAGAAGATAGGGTGACAGAAAGCCAAGGTAGCATTTTGAATCTATCAACAGCCAAATGTAACCATTTTTACAGCGTTTTGTGATGAAAAATGCCCTAAAACATTGAAACTTTTGTTGAAGTTCATGCAACATCGGAAAACAAAAATTCACGGTTTAAATGATCTTAATAGAAAGATACAAGCCAGTACTTGTGTGTAAAACATTTTCTACGTTTCGACAAACGCTGTTGTCGTCATCAGCAAACGTATCTTTCTATTGAGTATAAGCTTTACCAAAAGTTTTGCGATGTTTTAGAAGCAATTTGGTTTTCTAAACGCCCTTGGCCGCGGAACTTCGAACAAAACAAACATTGTTTTTTAGTCATTTTCGCGATCTAGATAGATTTGTCTGACCATAACTCTTCCTAACATCCGTTCTACACAGCCACAAAGCAAAATTCGCGACATTGACATTGCAATGACGTCATACCTGGCCGCCGCCACCTCGGACACTTTGTCATCGCGCGAAGGTTCCAGAACAAAGGCCATGTTCGAATGCGCCGAGCTCTCGGTAATCGGACCCTTGCATTCTTCGAACGAACCTTCGAGCGGCACCGCCTTACGTGGGGACTTCCCCGTCACCGAAACCACGAAGTCTGGATCGCTGCTGTGTGATTTGCTTCTTGATCTGCGCCTTAGAACAGGTATTTTTCACGGTTGAATATTTTAAAAAAATCGCCAATAATAATCTAGAAATCTCAAGAGAATACTATGTATTACATAGTTTGGAATTTAAAGGCTATGTTGTATACTTAACCAAATTCTGATGCAGGCCACATTAAATAATCAAGCGGTTACATCAAGTTTTTCGCAACATAAAAACGTATCGCTATATGGAAGAACTAGTGGAGGTTTGTTCTGGTCAGAAAATATCTTGCATTTCAATAACACATGTGCGTACATACATAAAATACTTGTATGTGTGAATACTGGAAACGTATCATACACATTAACAGGCCCCTACTATCATTTAGACTTTCACTGTTCATAAAATTTTTCGAATTGCCCTTCTTCTCATGGTATAGTAAGCGGATGGATTCACTTTCTACAATTGCCAAACCAAAATATTACTATGCCCCACGTTGAGAATCACTGGTGCAGATAGTTTTTTTACGTCGCGCAGCTATTTCCGGCTTGGTGATTGCTTTAATGGTATTGTGTCGCTATGTTTTCACCAAGCGAAATAAACTCAACTCAACTCAACTCAGAAACCGCGACAGTCCCAAAAGTTGCAACCAGGCCAACGCTAGAACTTTGTTGAACATCGAAGCATGAATATAGAAAGTCGTTAGCACCCTACCTACAGTTTTGCAAGTGCGAAAACTTACTTGAAAATGAGGACAGATGTAATAAGTATGATGATAAATGCACCCACGGCTGCTGCAACACCGATAATCAAGGTCTGATGAGCTTCGAGAAAACTCGGACCCGTTCGGAGTTTTTCGGAATAAGGGGTGTCGGTTATAGCGCCGCTGGTGGTCTCGGCTCGATACTTCACTCTGTACAAAAACAAAATGGTGAAAATCTTTTCAATGACACCAGGCATTAATTTTTTAAAGTTATACAATATTTGGTCAAAATCTTTTTTATCGGAAAGCCAACTTGCCTGTATTCTGTGTTTGTTTTAAGTGGCCCATTGCAAAACGGTTTGTTCACATCCTGACAAGTTTCGTCATCACCGATCACAAAACTACCGGTCGGTGAATCCCCCGCTGCTCGACGCCTGCGAGTATTTCCTGCAAATAGAAATGCTAATTATGGAACGGCGTGATTGAGCCTCATTTTGCAGCC
>QXVZ01032995.1:0-21205 GCA_008931825.1 Phallusia fumigata
CATCGTACTTTCTGACAGTTCTGTTGTGTTGCTCAAAGTCAAAGGGCATTTCTAAGCAGATAGCCAGAGCGTAAATGAATCGGCAAACTTTGCCCAGTAAAAGTGTAAAAAGAGTGTTCTGTATGTTCTTGGCCAGTTTCCACATGTATGGCCGAGTGGTTTGCAGAAGTGCCCTAATCATATCAAAAACAGAGTGTCACTTTGTCGTTTTCTGACTTTTGACACGTCCAAACCAACCAAAAAACCGAAGTTTAACTGCAGCTGATCCCGTGTCCGAAACGATGTGCTAACAGCAGACAGCAACAAATGATCGCCTCATGCTTGTGACGCAGCTAAATATTTTTCGCTTTCGTCACTTTAGGGGTTTCTATCTGCTATAACGGGAGCCAGAATCTAGTTAATAAAATTATGCAGCTGAGCAGACCCCAGGCTACATGCTAAAAAAACAAGAAGTAAATTACTCTGACAAGGAAAAAATGGCCTTATATCAGCTGTGTGTTTGGAACAGATTATCGCTGTTAATGGCCGAGGGTCGCGGAAAATTTTATGTACTAAAAAGCGGTCGCAGACTAAAACGTTTGGGAAGCCATCAAGTGCCGCCACGTATTCCATTCAGCTATACAGTGCTAAAAAAGCGTCTCTGACAGATGGCCTACAACAAGGTTTTTGGTGTCCGACGCAAACATACCATTTTAATGATAGAACTGAAGTTGAATATATTTCCAAACTACTTTGGTGCAACCTAAAGTTTGCAAATTGCCTTTTGTGTACCGAGTCAATAAAAGTGGGTATAGTCACCACATCTACAAAGATTACTTCTTATTTAAATTGACAACTGGCGTGCAAAATTTATTCGCTCTTAGAGATTATGATAAAGTCGGGTGGAATACTGTAATATTATTTACCTCACAAAGTGGAGAACATGTATAATTTGCATTCAAAGCTGTACCTCAGAGGATTATCGGAGTCTTTTTGCTTGTCAAAAAAGATCAAATTAAAACAAAATTTTTTCGAAGATCCCCTGAAAATTAAAGTGAAACTCACGTTGATTAAACAACAAAACTTACATACAGTTTTTACTGGAAGTGAACAGTGGTTGACAATAATATGTGTGTTGCTTTCGTAAAGCGGTGATCTATTTGGAATAACTTGAATTTGGGTAACCAACTCCGACCCGCATTTCTGGTCTCATATATCCTCTGTACTCGTTTCCACCTGAACTAGTTTGTACCGTGGTCCCCATTTCCAATAGGTCATCCAATCTGCTTTGAAATTTCTTTCGCTGTTTGTCCAAACGAATTTTCAGCACACAAGTTCCAATTAGGGCACAAACTGCAAAATGAAAAAAAATCAGAATAATGCATAAATTAACCAGCACTGACTTTATTTATATTTGTTGGGTTTTTAAGGTGTTTTTGGGAAATCATGGCTGTAAAATATTTGTACCATGTGGCGTGATGAATAATTCCAATTCTAAACACGAACAAATACATTAAACAAAAACGAACTGATAAAAACGAAATGTACTAAGTTAAACGTGAGCGTAATTAATAAGTTAGTTAATTACTGCCTAGTCTTTAAGTTGGCCATTTAGGTTCAAAATACCTGAATTGCACAATTTCAACCAAATTAAAACACTGTGAACTTTAATTGATAAGATTTCATTTATCGTTTTTTTAAGATATCATCTGATAGCATCGTCAGTATCTACAAACATACCGCACGAATTCTTTCGTTGGTCTATTCGCTTGCAAACGGACAGTGTCAATTAAAATGCGATAGGTGTATTTATGTAACAAAACGATGCATGACATCAGACGTATTAAAGCTTACAGCCTTGCAGTTATCCCTAATTCTTAGTTGTGACATTATGTCATAGACAGTTTGACCAAACATAAAATTCAAAATTACGCTATCACTTTAAGGGCCTTCGATTGCGGCTGATGAGATTCTTTCAGTTAATAGATCCCTCATACCAACCGAAATAAGATGTTTAGTTCCACTTGCAAAAAGGAAACTGGAGTTATCCAAATCCTACCAAATTTAATGGTATTAACACGAGAAAAATTCTCACCTAGAAGGAGACAAACTGCAGAAAGCACAGTTGTGACGATTTGAAACAACTCCAGTTTTTTCTCGGTGTCTGTAATAATATTTTAGGAAGCTGTTTATTCGGCAGAATAGACAGAATATGACAAACGTTGCTGAATGTAGTTTTTATATTTATGCATAAAGTATTTCTGCTCTTTTGCACAACACTTTCTTTTGAGCCATGGAGTTGCCTTTTTGAAATTCGGTTGACTGAATCTAAATCACAAACACAATCCCAACCACAGAATTAAACAAATGCAGTTTAAGATATTTCTTAACCTTTGTTGCAAATGGGACTTTAGTGGCAACTTTAAACGTGTCTGCAGCAGCTGTGGACGATTTAAAACGGGCTGAAAACTTATCTTCTCACAAACTAAAACGTAACATGTATTGGATTGTTACATTAGAATAATAAACTATAACAGCCTATCTTCTCAAACCATGTATATCACTAATACTGTTCTCAGCACCCCAAATTACAAGCTTCACCTGATTTTCCAACAGTTGTGGTAGATGCAGTGGTGGTGGTGGTGATGGGTTGCGCAGTAGATGTTTCTGCTGTAGAGTCTGGTTCTGTTGCAGGTGGTGTTGTAGGTTCAGTGTACGGGACAACAAACACATTTATCATTGCAATGTTCGAGGTTGGACTCTCATTGCCTGAGTCGTCGCAAGCACGCAAAGCAAACCAGGCACTGAAATCCAAACGCAGTTTCTTGTAGTTTTTTAAAGCAAGGATATTTGGTTGAAGATCGTACCAATTTTATATTAAACCGTAGAAAAGGCTATGTTTGACCACTTATTATCAGTGACTTTTGATTACATAGCTCTTTTGCCCTAATCCTGACTTCCAACTACAATTATTGACTTGAAACAGACGAACGGACTAAGATCATTAAATGTTCTCAGTGTTTTATTTCTCTTTCAAGATTTGAGATTTTGAAACCATGCGGTTCCAACGACAGGCGTACATATCTTTTGAAATGTGTTTCTCTGATATGGCAACATATAGCTATATCACCTTACTGCATCTTGATCGTCCGGGACGGCAATTAACTCCACAATCATCGTCTCCTCGGCACCGGCTGGCCTTGGATTCAAGATGTCGCCCTCAGAAACCATATGTTTGGTTACCTCAATTCCTTCTTCAAAGTTGTCTACCAGTTCGCTAGCAGAATTGTAGCTGTAGCGAATCTTGTACTTACGAGCTTTAACAAACCACAAAAACTTAATTTTATTCATTCCTTGTTGAGTGCCTTGTTGGGATCCCGTAAAAGTGTAAAGACTGCAAGTAAAGCTAAAACATAATTTAAGATTTGAAAACGACAATTGTATTCCATGGTGTTCTGAACTGTTTGCAACATTAAGTCATGTAAAAAGCGAGTGATGGACCTTGTTTTAGAAAGCAATTGGAGATGACAAACCTGTCCCACTGTCGTAGTCAGAACCTGGGGCTGAAAAAGTTAATTTGACACCACTTGACAAATCCTGGTTGTCAACTTGTTCAGCTTTTAAGTCTATCACTTTTCCAGGTGGAAGAACGTCGACTCCTGGATCTACTATGGGCCTTTGTAACAAGTCGTAATAAAAAACGTAAAATTAAACAAAAACAAGTTTAATACCAGTGTTTAGAATACGAGTGATGGCGTAATGGGCATTCTGGAAATTGTAAAGTTTGGCATTTTTATCTAGCTTATTTATAGTTTTGGGCCTGGTCTGGCTTGGAAGAAGGGGTCACATAAAGAAGCAATGGACAAACCCAGAGTAGGAGAAGCCTCCGGGAGACACGACTCTTGTAAATGGATCAAGATCCGATGTTGTTAACTTGTTATCACCTCCAGAAGTGGGACCTTTAGGGTTTGTCACGACATTTCCTAAACGATCATATTAATCTTTTNAAATGTTTGTGAAAAAAGAAGGTAAAATACCTGATATATTTGGTTGTAAGGATCTCCATCATTTATGTATGCAAGTTCTTTGAATGTTTCAATCAAGGCTCCACTATCCGAAGCATCGTTAATAAACATAATTCCTTGCGTTTCCTGGCTCAAACTTTGAAGGTCTTCGTTGCCCGTTGTAACGCCGAAAAATATGGAATCCACAACGACGCGCTAGGAGCAAGTTTGGTCATTTAAAATAATAAAGCACCCCAACATAATCTAAACACATAGCGGCAGGGCTACTAGCCTTAATCGTCAACAAATATTCCGATAGCAGTTATTGTTAAAGCCGCCTCAACCGGCACAAATTCTACGTTCGGTTGTAATAGTAATTTTGGGGGGTCTAATTGCAAATTGTTGCATGTCGGCGTCACAGAACCGAAACAAACTACGGTTAGCTTTAATCTATCGCGATGCCGTATGCGAATCGACAACATATTTTTAAATTTTTACTGTATGTTCTGTTTACCGTAACTTTAACTGTTCATATTTTTAACTGTATGTTCTGTACCGCTTTCAAAACCAAATCTTTAACAGGAGGCACGGATGTACTATCTTGTCCATCCGTCAGGACGATTAAATGACCTCCAGCTGCTGGCTCTCCATCTCCCTCAAGCACCTGGACAAAAGGTTTCACTGTTAGTGTTTGTCAAATTGTATTTTCTTCAACTTATTTTGATTTATGTTTAAACTAAAGTCACTTGTTTAAATACAGCTCTGTGCACTAGCGATCAATATTGGTGCTGTTGGCACTTCCAGACATTTAACCTCTATTCCTTCGACGATTCCACACCCAATGCAAGTTCCGCCACCAGAGATCAGACCTTCAATGATACCCGAAAGTTGTTGTCTGTTCTCGTCAATAAACACAAGGCTATGTAATGCTGTAGCAGAGGACTGAAATGCCACGATGCCAACTTTTGTCCCATTTAGTAGATACTGGATAATAAACAGGTTTGCCGCCTTCTTCATTTCAACAATTTTAGTCTAAAAAAATAGAAGTAGGAACAGTAATTCGATTGCAAACATAAACATGCTACACTCAAGGTTAAACTATGCTCTATTTTCGGGCAACCCGTGCTATGTTTTAGTATTTGGAGACAAGAATGAAGAGCAATTACAAGAACAACGGTTAGATTGTTTGAGTCAAATTTCACGCCACACGTACAGCGTTCAGTAAAATGCAACGATAAATAAAAATTATGTGAGATGGGTAGCGCGAAAATGTTAGGTTTTCTAAACTTTTAGGAAAGTGAACTTACTCCACCCATACTTCCAGAAACATCCAAAACCAATACAAACGATTCAAACGTTCTCGCTCGCGCCACAGTAAACGTCGGAGTGACGTCAGTGATGGCGTCATCGGGGAAGTTGTTTCCTTTGAAGTCGACTGATGACCTCATCACTCTCCAGACACTTCTCATGTCACACAATCTGTTCTGTTCGTTTGGAGCGTCGATGTTGTGAGCATTGTTGCTGCTGGTTGTTGGTGAATTTGGATCAGCTTCATCGCAAAACTCAACAACCTATAGAAGAAAACCGAAACACGAATTGAAAGTCATGTATATAATTCGTGTTGTACCTTGTATCTAAAGCCGTGTACGTACAATGCATTTTAGGTAACTTCTTGACGTAAAGTAGCTTTCTTTTTCAATAACTACTTGTTTAATAGCAGATTGTTTATTCCAAATGTGATAATATCTGTTTTCTAACTATTGCATTGCATTGATGAAATTAAAAACCTACGTTGCGCAAGTGGCAATCCGCCACTAGCAGCACTTCTTGAAGCTACATTAGTTCTTCATTTTATGTGATGTTTTACATTAAAATTTACCCAAGTAACTTACCTCGTCTATGAACTGATATGACATTAGCGAAGCATTAATATTTTGTGTAGCATAGGGCACGAATACACAGTCTTCTTCAGGCAAACTGTTGAAAATTGTACAGGGCGAATTGTTGTTCTTTGAATCGAAAACAAGATGATCTCCGTCAAGCCCCAAAGGGCATCTAAAAATACAAAACTTATATGTTATGTTATATGTGTTGCACCCACCTTCATTAGTCAGAAGTTTTGTAAAGCTCGAAAGCAAAACTGTAAATACCATTTGGTTTTTGGTCAAATAAAATTACCAAAACATTTTTAGGCAAAATGCAGTGTTGTTTAATTGTGCACCTTTGCACCTGCAATGGTTCGATGATATCTAGCATGCTTAACGACACGACATGTACACAGGTAATTAAATCAAACGACACTAGTAAACGTTGCAATGTCAAGTATATGGAGTTTAACCTGAGCTAGATAAACAAAACAGTTCGACCTCCCAGCAGTTAAAAGATATTTTATCACCAGTTTGTCTGGATTAGTTTGACATTAAGCACAACTAAAATGTGTGACAATTCGCAAGTTTTATTGGCCTTACAACAGTTAACGACTGTACCAAGCAAACACTTTACAAACATTTTCTTAAATTCTTACTGTGCGCCCAAATACCAGACAAAGGCATTACAATGTTGTTAGTTTAAATGACTGACCTTGTTGCCTGAACATTTCGTTTGCTACCGATATAGAATGGATCCGATCCATCGGTTGGTGCTTCGTCAAAAACTCCCCAACGAAGGTGAGCCCACTCGTGTACAAATGTTTTGCCTGAATGTGGTTGGTTTAGTGTACATTATAAGTAATTTTGTTTTACACCAGCTTGTTTACTATGTAACTGCTTGGTCAGCAGATAAAGCTATAGTTAGTTTCCCATTCACACTTTTCACACTGCATTTTATGCTCTACACTGCATAAGTAGAACATACATCAAACTTTTTGACCTAACAGTTATGTACAGTGCAAATGACAACTAAAGACACTGAGTCAAAAAACACGACACTGATTGCCCGAGCGCAGCTTCAGAGGCACAAATGGAAGGCAATCAACGCCTCAAAACCCGACGCGTTTTGCGAGTCAAGACGTGGTATCAAGTGTTTGTGTAAGCTACTGCGGTTCACGATGTGATTCAGACCATAAAAATGTAAAAATGCGAGCACGGAGCTTGTATTGTTTCTACTTTTGCTGCAAAAGAAGTAATGATGCAAAATAGCGATTTTACGAAGGCACAGCCCAACGCGATCTGGACACTTTGTACCACATACTCTCACCTCTTGGTCCGTAATCATTGACCACAGTGTCATCGGTCAAATAGTTTGGAGTGAAGTGAATGTAACTTCCAGGCTCTCCGCATTGTCTGTGTTGTAATGTATATGGATTGTCGCCGTATACAGGGTTTGGATTTGCAACTAGAACATCTGCCTGGAAGAAGAATTAAGTTGGGTTAAGTTGTGTGTAATTCACTGGCTGAAACATAGCAACACAACTGTGCTTAAAACAGTCACCAAACCGGAAACGGCTGGGCAACGTAGATACGTTATGCAGCTCGAAAAAGTAAATGAGACAATTGGTGGATCAAGGTTAAACGCGTTGCGGCTACATTGTAATTAAGGCGTTATGTGGTCGGGACCCGTATCAGAAGCTGAGTTGGCGCAATGGAGCATCAAGACGGGGAACGCTGGGTTTAAAACAAATGCGCAATTGATGGGACAAACGTTTGGGGCATTTCCGAAGGTTGCAAAATTGGGGGAAAAACAAGCTGAGTTAAATTCCATGTCGTTGTGCTCTAACACAAGTCAAGGGTTGCGTCGAATCGGCCACCGGTCACACATTTAAAAAGACGTGTGGATGATATTTCATTTGTTTAACCGAATAGTGTTTGATGCTAAAAATTGGTCATCGTCATGTTATCGTTAAAATCTCGATCAATAATGAATGTTTTGAAACATGAAGTCAAAAAGTACTTACGAAATCGTAACTTTGTCCGTTTGGTGATTCGTAATTCCCGTGTGTCCACGTTTTAGGGACGAGGATTGTGACGTCACCAAAGTACGCTCTCTTATGGGTGGCGGTGAAAAGAACCTGAGACGCTTCGGTGATCATGTCCTGAATATAAATCAGATACAAATTAATAATAGCAAACCAATTACGTTTTTCAAAACCTACGTACGGCAATCAGAATGATAAAGACAAGGAAAAAACTTGCAACTGAAAGCGATTGAACATATTTTATGCCGTTATGTTCAATTTTGTGGGACTATCGTGTTTTTCTACTGTTTATTCAGATGATTACTTATTTGTAAGATTTCGTAGCAAACCTCACCTTTAATGTTTCAACAATTCGTGGATCTTCAGGAACTTCAGGGTTGATGGCGACGAGCAAACCATTGTAAGCATTGTTTGTGAGGTTTACTCGACTAAACACAGCTTCACTGTCCAAAGCAAGTCCCAGCAGAAGCAAAAACGGGGTTAAACCAAAAATAAAGTGCATTTTCCCTGGCAGTTAATGCTTTTTTTCTAGATTTAGCTAATGCAGAGGTTCAAATTATTAGCTCACTAATTAAATGTACTCCGAGCCAACTGAATTTGGGGGAAGCAAAATCACATGCTTGAATTTCTAATGGTGATCTTATGCTGACATTAATTAAAAACTTAACTGCCAGAGAACTTATATGTAGTGAATACATTTTACTACAAATATTTCGACAATCACTGAAGTAGTAACGGAATTGAAGTCAGATAAAACAGTGCGATGTATATTTGTTCTCTGGCAGTTATGTTTTTAATTAAGCTACTCTTTAAATCCGTATCTTGTGGTATTAACTTTATACTGACACCTACACGAATCGCGGGTAAAATGACTTCGAATAAAATAACCTGGGCTAAAATTCATTTGAACTGTTGAAATCCAAGCCTAACACATCGCAACACCCATTATATGCTCTTCGTTAGTCGTAAAATACTACAGAAAAAGAATTACTGCAAACATGACGTAATTAAGTAAGCTTGCAGTCGGTTCCTCGCACACAAAATTGCAACAGGGACGTCGTAACAATCTCCCAACGCGATTTGTTTTGCTTGGGTAAATATATCTTTCCGTAGAAGCGTTTAACTATGCTGTAAACCAGAAGGTTATGTTTGTTTGCGTGATACACAAACCAACTACACTTTTGACTTTGCATGCCGCCGTACCGCCGTTTGTCTGACAGATGTTTTTTTTTCTCGGAAGGTAAAACAGCCTCGAACTTGATGCTTTTAATATCCTCCTACTAACATCGGCATAGAGATTTTCACTTTCCGAAAAAGGGCGTGCGGGAAAAAGCAGAGGTTGTGAGTTCAAACCTTACTGCAGGTAACTGTTGCGTGTTTAAGAGATTAAACGTTTCAATAAAGAAGTCTGGATTTAGAGATAATTTTGCTATGTAGGCTTTGAAGTTAATAAAACTATACTTTAAATACCAATGTCACTTTAACGACAAAACACTACTGCAAGCAGGCTTATCATGTTTAAGTCGCTACGTTTACACTTACGGCTGTACAGCGCTGTAAGACAGGGGTCTCTAACAGGCGGTCCTCACCAAGGTTTTTCTGTGTCCGACGCAAACATGGCATTTCAAATGTTTGGATTGAACTTGAAAATGTTTCCAAACTACTTTGGTTCAAACTACAGTTGTCAATTTTGTTTTTTGTGTGTTCAGCATCTATAACATCATGGTAGCCACGCCAGTTACAAAGGTTGGGACGTCTTTCTTGAATCGAGAGTCGGAGTGGAAAAATCTATTCTCATTAGACACATCATGACAAAATCAGATTGTATATGAACTCACAGAGTGGAGAACATGCATGATTGGCATCAAAGTTTGTCCACGATTATCAGAGACTTTTTAATTATCAAAAAAAGATCGGATGAAAACTAAAAATTTTCGAAGACTTCATAAAACTTAAAGTTAAACCCACATTGATTTAAGAATAAAACTTATACACAGTTTTTATTCGAAGTAAATAGTGGTGGACAACAATCTGTATCTTGCTTTCGTAAAGCGGTTGATCTATTTGGAATAACTTGAGTTTCCGACTCCGACCCTCATTTCTGGTCTTATAATTCCTCTGTACACGTTTTGCACTGAACTCGTTTGTTCCGTGGGCGCATTTCCAATAGATTATAATCCAATCTGCTTTGGAATTTCTTCCGCTGTTTGTCCAAGCGACTTTTTAGCACACAAGTCCCAATGAGGGCACTAACTGAAATAGGGAAACAATTGGAATGATCCATAAGTTAAAAACTGACATTTACTATATTTTTTGTGACTGAAAAATACTTGTGTCGATATCATTTGATAACTAAGTTTAATAAAGCTATTTCAAACACGAACAACTGCATTAAACGAAAAATTAGCTGAGGAAAACGAATTAAGTAGGCCGTTAACGTTTAAAATACCCGAATTGCATAATTTCAAAATTGTTCAACTTAAAATTTAAAATTACGCTAACATTTAAAGGGTTTTCGGTTTCGGCTGATGAGACACTTCACATAATTAGTTCCTCATGCAAGCCGAAATAAGTTGTTTAGTTTCATTTGCAAAAAAAGCAAACAAGAGTTATCCAAATCCTGCCGAACGAAATTGTATAAAAGCAACCAGACAAAAATGTTTCTTACCTAGATGGAGGCATGCTCCAGCAAGCACCATTGTGACGNGATAGACCATGTTTTAGATAGCAATAAGAGATGACCAACCTGTTCCACTATCGTAGTCAGAGCCTGGAGCTGAAAAAGTTAATCTGACACCACGTGACAAATCCTGGTTGTCGACTTGTTCAGCTCTCAAGTCCATCACTTTTCCGGGTGGAAGTTTGTCGACATCTGGATCAACTATAGGACTATATTAAGAATCGTAGTAAAAAACATTGGTTTAAACACAAGTGTGCTAAAATTAGAAAATAATTTTAGTACCAGTGGCTGAAGTAGGTCCAAACTCCTAAAAAATGTAACCTTTGTAATACTAAACACGGATCTGTTTAGAACTCTTATTGGTGAATGTCGATTTTTGGGACTATTTGGACCAGGACATTTTGGAATTTACCTTTATTTAATAACACACATCCGAAAAGAGACAATGTAAACCAACTGTGGTTAAAAACGATTTTTGTTCTATTTACCGTTTAGTATTTTTAACTAGCTTAGTTACAGATTTGCCCCTAGTCTGATTATTTGATTAACAAAGAATGTAACTACTAATGATAATTACAGAAAGAAACATTGGACAAACCCTGAGCAGGAAAAGCCTCCGGGGGACACGACTCTTGTGAATGGTTCAAGATCCAATGTTGTTAACTTGTTATCACCTCCAGCAGAGAGACCTTTAGGGTTTATTACAACAGCACCTAAATAGACACGATTAAAATTAATTGTCTTTATCAACCATAGCCAGCCGGGCGTTTTCGACTTTCGGCAACAAAAACCTCATAAAAATTAGAATAAGGATCATGCATTCAAAAGTTTAATCATCATTTTTTCGATTTTTTAGCATCAACGCAGCACACTAACCAACAGCTGATGCCAGAAAGCGTTAATCACCATTTTTTTATTTTTTAGCATCAGCGCTGCATACTAACCAACAGCTGATGCCACATAGCGTTAGCCTCCCACCCCCCAAAAAATGTTAGTGACATCCCGTGGTTCTCAATCTGTGCGTCGTTAAATTTTCCAAGGACGTGGCACAATAACTCCGTTTTGTATTGTACCAATAAATGCAACATTGCTAACAAGCGTGTTTATCAAATTCTTATCGCTGGTGCGTCGAAAGTCAAACAAACTTTTCCAAAAGCGTCGTACCGAAAAAAGTTTGAGAAACGCTTGTGAAATCAATTGTGGTAACTGTAGTTACATACAACGCCACCTTGTGTTGTATCTAAATAACGTAAGGTCATCTCCTTTCCCAAATTAAAAACACCCGACCAATTTTTTTACCGTTATCTTTCACATATCCGGGATTGTAGGCAGCTGCCGATCCATAACCTTTATATGACGGACGTGTCCCGTTTCCTTGTCCACTTACCTCTATCTAAAAAAATATGTGGTCGCCATAATCTTATTAGACCATAGTAGCGTGACATTAGCGTGCGTAACAGATTTTTCCTGGCATCCTTTTTTCATGCAAATTTGGCAGGAGGTTTTAGGAGCATCCGCAAATTTGCCGCAACGTTGGTTTAAAGCAAAAATATGTTGTTTTTGACAACTACATTTAGAGGTATATAATAGATCTGCAAGTGGATTTTTGATCGGTTTTGTTGACCTAATGCAAGAAAGTGCTTTTAAGTTTGAGGTGGTCATGCAAGCGTTGCTGGTGGAGCTGCTAATTAATTTTAGAGAAAGAACTTCTTTAACATTTCTATTTTCACCTGCACAGAATATCTTCCACTTTGTGTAAATTGTGTAAAATATCTTGAGTAAACACCGTCAAGCTTGCGAACATCTGGGCCTAGAACAAAAACGGTTTTATTAGAAGGAAGTTTCATCATTCCGTTGTCTCATTTACAGTTACAACTATAATTACTTTTGTACTTGCATGGGAAGAAAATTTGTAGAAACTCGCATAGAAAGAAACCTAAAAACCTATTACTTGTAAACATTAAAGTACAACTGTTAAAAATTTGTGATTACTTATGTAACGATCCAGTAGAGTCAAGGTGACCTCTGTACCAGATGACCTAATTGTTGCCAAAACTTCCGCTCCAATTACTGGTGCGTAGGCGATCGACACCTGCAAGTTTAATGAACATCGTTTCAACAGCTACACAGCCATATGTTTCTTTTTATATGTATATCATTTAAACTTTGACAAATGCTAACAACTTTATCAAAACGCGACGCGGTCTATATTGATCAAAACGCAACGCGGTCTATAAACTACCACCCCAAAATGATGTTTTTCACATGTACCATTTCCTATATTACATTGGATATTCAATACCCATATTGCATTGGGTCCCTAATTCCCTTGACATTTTATAAAATGATTGTTTCTGCAAGCATAAACATATGGATTCCCACACACAATTTCTGAATAGCAGTGATGTGTTAGGACGTGACGAGTTAAAGAACAGTTTTAAAAATTTAAACAAAGAGTAAAGATTTCTACATATAATCTAGTAAACCCATGTCTATCATTATGTCATTTAAAATGACAATGTCAAAAGCAATATATAAACCCCACTGCCACACTAACCAATAGTTTGACCTGCAATGACCTTTGGTCGAGCCGCTGCAAACCGCACAACAAACTCTAAACGACCCTTTCCAATGCAGTTTTAGCAATGCGCTATAAATCCTACTGCAACATTGCGCTTTTTGACCAACCAAATATAAGCTTACATGCTACTACCAACCATAGAGTACAAATGTAAATGTGAGCAAAGTTATTGTAACGTATCATCTTTTACAGCGTTATTTGGCGATCGATACTGGCAGGACTTAAAATAAAAACGATTAAATAAATTGCTGTGCCGCACTGTCTTCTACATCGCAAAATAGCAAACGTAGTGAGGTTACAAGTGCCTAATTTTAATCAGCGAAACGTCCGCCTGGCCGCATCGAATAAACTCCCGTTTGTGTGTGATGTAGCAGCCTATTACCAACTGCTGAGCGTTGCGTCGCTTGCGTCGTAAAAAAACTTGTTAATCACTCCCTCGAATCGGGACGTTTTGCATTTGGAGCACCGTTTCAACACGTATTTGTGGCTGTAAGGGTAAATACTTGGCCTGTTAGGCGAATATTTTAGAATACTTGGAAACAAACTCGCGTTAGACAGAAAAAAGAAGAAAAGGAAAAAAAAAATAATAAAAAACATAAATAAACATGGTTCTCACAGAAGAAGCCATTGACTGATTTTGTGTTTGAAGCATAGCTTCACTGTTATAATTAAAAAACATAAATGAGTTACGGTATAGACCAACGGTGGGCAAACTGCGGCTCTCGAGCAGCATGCGCCTTCCCGGCATGTTTTTGTGGCTCTTCTACCTAAATAGTAATATCCCAAATTGGTAGGGAGTTGTTACCTTATATTTGAAGTTTGTTTCATGTATCAATGTGATACCCACCGTGATGTAATATTGCAGTGTGACAACTATAAAAACTTTAAAAAGTCAGACAAAAACCTAATATTGACAAATATTGTGTTTGTATTGTTCCTACAACTGTTGTTTATTGTATTTGTATTGACACTAACACTACTGTACAAAATTATTTTGCGGCTCGCTGGTCTTTGTGGTTTTTCGCAAGTGGCTCTTCCATTGCAAGTTTGCCCACCTCTGGTATAGACCTAAAATGACAAAAAGTCACAAAAAACTGTAGAATACTTGGGAACAAACTCGCGTTAGATAGAAAAAAGGAGAAAAGGAAAAAGGAGAAAAGGAAAAAGAAAAAAAGAAAAACAAAAAAAAAGTAATGAGTTATGGTATAGACCTAAAATGACCGGTCCTGCCTCCTACCGTTGCATACAAGACAATCGGTTTCAAATTGCTTGCATTGACTTGTGAAATTCCGGATGTTACCACCAAAGGAGGATTTTCCCTGTTAGAAGCCATTGATGTCACAATGACGTCCAACTTAGCGATGGAAGTGTCAGATTCGACTTCAAAACTCCATTTACCATCCTATAGACAAAACATCACCAACACAGAAATTCGTTGCTCGCCTGATCCATTTTATGAGCACGTTTGCTTTCAAGCAATGCGACTTCTATTCAAACATACCATGCATTTTTTGTACCATTCTAAAAAAGTTAACGACTACGCCAATTTTTGAACCACGTACATTTTTAATGACCCGCATTTAATTTCCAGTCCACCACACCACTGTTGTATAGTATTTGAGTTTTTAAAGGTAGAAAAAACAAACCTACTTCGGCAGTCCCAGGTATTTCAAAAGTGATGGTATTGAACATGTCGTCGACGGTAGCGTAAGCCTCACAAATTGTAATGGACTGCTTGGAGCAATACATGTACGATGGCGAAAAAAGCTTTAACTTATATCTAGGTCGTGGGTAGACACGTAAGAAAACATGAACACTGTGTTGTTTCCAATCGATGAATCAACAAAAATATCATAGCGTTGGTTCTTTTTGGGGTCGATAATAGACTTGCTGTAGATCTGGTAAAATTGTCAGGTTTTAAATCTCGAGTAAGGAATGTTTAAACCTCAAAACTGTAAACAAATATACCTAACTCGGGCCAGGTTTAACTTTTTTNCTACCTAGGAGGATTAAATTAAATTCGTTGGTCTATTTTTCCTTCACCATGACAATGAATTGCACCGACACTATAGGTATCGAAACAGCTTTGCAAACCTGGCACAAAAAGTCACAAACAAGGGTGGAGACTCAAAGTCGTATTTGGAAGGTCTGATATTATAAAATCCGCTTACCGCTCGTAAAACCTTATCACGGATTTCACGAACGCCAGGAGATTCGTTTCCTTCTCCATCAGACAAAACAATCAAATGACTACCAGCCGCTGGTTCATCATCCTGTTCAAGCACCTAAAACATTTAATAACATTTTACCTTGGATTGTGTAATAACACCGATATGGCAACTTTAATCTTTTGACATTTTTTGACATTCTACCTTTAGTCCTTCCTGAATTCCACACCCAATGCAAGTTCTACCATAAGCGCTTAGTTTCCCAATAATATTCGCAAGTTCTTTTCTGTTTTGGTCGATAAACACAAGCTCGTGTAATTTTCTAGCAGCAGATCGAAACTCTACGATGGCGACTTTTGACCCATTACGAAGAAAATGGGTAATAAACGAATCTGCTGCGAGTTGCATTTTCTCGTTTCGGTTGTCCTAAAAATATTTCAAGAAACTGACTAACACACAGATATTAGTATACAGTTGTTTTCTATTGAAAAAATCGGCTTACTGTACTCATACTTTGAGAAACATCTAAAACCAACACAAACGACTCAAAGCGTCTTGCACGCGCCACAGTAAACGTCGGAGTGACGTCAGTGATTGCCTCATTGGGAAAGTTGGTTCCGTTAAAGTCGACTGATGACCTCATCACGCTCCAGGCACTTTTCATGTCACACAATCTGTTCTGTTCATTTGGAGCGTCGGTGTTGTGAGCATTGTTGTTGCTGGTTGTTGGTGAATTCGGATCAGCTTCATCGCAAAACTCAACAACCTATGCCAAGAATACAAAACCGCGAGTTTCATAGAAAGTTCACCCCTAACAATTTTTAAGGAAAAAGGTATAATAGAAAAGTGTAGGCCTAATTGATTCAAAAACCTTGAATCTTTATAGGACCACAAGTTTTTGTTCGTAATTTTGGTTTGGAACAAACATTATTTCATTTCATTTTTGATGCAGTCTGCTAGTTAAGTCTAGCACTAAAAAAATCCTACTTTCTCAAATAGTTATAATTTGCCTTACTGTATAAAAGAAACACTTTCTAAAGCAATTTTTTTAAACGTGTGGTAACCAACTAATTAATAAACTATTTTAGTGATTCACCTCTCCAATGTACTGATGTGACAATAACGAAGCGTTAATATTTTGTGTAGCATAAGGAACAAATACACATCCTTCTTGAGGCAAACCATCAAGAATATTACAAGGCCCATACATGTTGTTTGGATATACTTGCAAGTTCTCTCCATGAAGTCCTAACGGACATCTAACAAAACACAAAATTTAGTATGCGCTACACCAACACTTGACGGCCATTTTCAGCAAGGTGTAAATAAAAGCGTGTGCACATTTTTCTTAGTTTTTGTTGCAAATCAAGTAACCAAATTTTTTCGACGAAATTTACAAAAAAACGCAAATTTTACCAAAACCTTGTCCTAACTTCAACCTACCCTTTCAAAAGCGCTTCTTTCAAAATCGTATGTATGGCAGCCACGTATTGCTAAATTATGTTACTTTCCGTGCTCGTTTTAAATTTAGAAAGGGTCATGTAAACGTACATCATCACCTCACTGTTCCGTAGGCTTTATGGCGCACATGGCAATGAAATCAACCGACACTAATCAATGTCGCAATGTCAAGAACATGGTGTTTAAACTGAGGTAGTTAAGTGAACAATTCGTAAGGTTTATTGGTCTTACAACAGTCAACGACTTTAACCCAGAAACACCTTTACAGCTTTTTACTTGAATTCCGCCCACGCGTTCAAATACCAAACAAGGGTATTGTAATGTTGTTAACCTAGTCCATACGTTCAAAGTCATTTTGTTTGACTAACCTTGTTGCCTGAACAGTCCCTTTGCTGTCGATATAAAATGGATCCGAGCCATCGGTTAGTGCTTCGTCAAAAACTCCCCAACGAAGGTGGGCCCACTCGAAAACAAATGTTTTGCCTGGGTGTGATTAGTTAAGTACAAGTTTAAATGATGCAACTGCTTATTTGACACCTTTTGAAGCTAATTAGTTTCACATTCCGACTTTCCATCCTTGATATCATGTTTGGAACTCCGTATGTGGAACATAAATCAACCTTTTTAACCAAACAGTCATGTACAGTGCCATTGCGAACAAAAGACCCTGAATCTGAAAAAGCGACGCTGATAGCTCGAGCGCAGCTGCAGAGGCACAAACGGGAAGCAATCAACCCCTCGGCACACTACGCGTTTCGAGAGCCAAGGGTTGGAATCCAATTAAGCCTTGTACATGCTACGGCAGGTCACGATGTTATTGATTATTTAAGCAACACCGAAGTTTTTTAGCATTTATTTCCAATGATACACCAGAAAAATAAGGTGTTGCAAAACTTGCAAACGTATATTTACGGATATTTTCACCCAAAATCAAAGACAAAACGACAGATCAGACTAGAAGAAAGTATCATTAATCAGAAATTCATTTCGAGAGTTTGCGACAGCAAGGGGCCCGTATTGTTGCGACTTTTGCTGTAAAAGTTGTAAGAAAGCAAAACAGCGGTTTTATGAAGGCACAGTCCAACGCGATTTGGACACTTTATACCGCATGGTCTCACCTCTCGGTCCATAATCATTGACCACAGTGTCATCGGTTAAATAGTTTGGAGTGAAGTGAATGTAACTTCCAGGCTCTCCGCATTGTCTGTGTTGCAAAGTGTATGGCCTTGCGCCGTATACAGGGTTAGGGTTTGCGACTAGGACATCTGCCTGAAAGTTACAGCAGGTTTAAACAAATAGGCAAATGTTGGGACAAACTAAACGTTTGGGGCATTTCTGAAGGTTGTAGCGGCAAAATTAAGAAAAAAAACAAGCTGAGTTCGATTCCCAGTACCTGTGCTGTAACACAAGTCAAGGACTTACTTTAAATCAATTAAAACTATTCTTTTAAAGGTCTCGATTGACCTTACCGAAAAGAAGCATTGAATCGGTAACCGGCCACATTTTATAAAGACTTGGATTTACCCTACTTACCATTTGTTAATACCATTTGTAAAACAGAACGTTGTTTTGATGCCAAAAACTTGTAATCATCATGTTATCGTTAAAAACTTATGATTATAAATGAATGTTTTAAAAAGTAAAGGCAAAAAGTACTTACGAAATCGTAACTTTGTCCGTTTGGTAATTCGTAATTCCCGTGTGTCCACGTTTTAGGGACAAGAATTGTGACGTCACCAAAGTACGCTCTCTGATGGGTGGCGGTGAAAAGAACCTGAGACGCTTCGGTAATCATGTCCTNAATGTTTTAAAAAGTAAAGGCAAAAAGTACTTACGAAATCGTAACTTTGTCCGTTTGGTAATTCGTAATTCCCGTGTGTCCACGTTTTAGGGACAAGAATTGTGACGTCACCAAAGTACGCTCTTTGATGGGTGGCGGTGAAAAGAACCTGAGACGCTTCGGTAATCATGTCCTGAATAAAAGCATAAATTGATACAAATTTATAATAGCAAACCAATTACGTTTTTGATATCAAAGCCTTTGAGTTGGCAACAAAATACTACGTAGGCCAATTAGCAGCACAAGAAAAACAAGGAAAAAACTTAACCGAGTAACTGAATACGACCAGGTTTTGTGTCGAAAGGACTTTATGGACTTTAGGTACCAATCGTGTTTTTTCTACTGTTTATTTATATGTTTACTTGACTGTTTCATCTGGTAGCAAAACTCACCTTTAATGTTTCAATAATCTGTGGATCTTCAGGAACTTCAGGGTTGATGGCGACGAGCAAACCATGGTAAGCATTGTTTGTCAGGTTTACCCGACTAAACACAGCTTCACTGTCCAAAGCAAGTCCCAGCAGAAGCAAAAACGGAATAAAACCGAAAATAAAGCTCATTTTGCGTCCCAGACAGTTAAGGCTTTATTCCCAGACTTCGATAAAGCAAATGTTCGAAATATTAGCCCAATATTCAAATGTACTTCGTGCCAACTAAATCACATGCTTTAGTTGTTAAATAAATTTAATTAATTAAAAACATAACCGCCAGAGAACTTGTACACAGTAATTACATATTATTGCAAACGTTTCGACAATCACTTTTGTCATCTTCAGTGCACAATGAGCTTAAAATTGTGCGTTATACACAGTGAGGTAAAAATGAAAACGTGCCTTAAGTAGTGACATCATGAATCAACGGAATGGAAGTCTGATAAAACAAGGTGCACTATCTACAAGTTCTTAGGCAAGTATGTTTTTAATTCTCTACTCGACAAGTACGTATATCTTGTCGTACTAACTTTATACTGACGTCTACACGAATTGCGAATAAAATGACTTCAAATTAAATAACCTGGGCTAAAATTCATTTAAACTGTTGGAATCCAAGCCGAACAAATCGCAACACCCATTATATACTCTTCGTTAGTCGTTAAATACTACAGAAAAAAAGAATTACTACAAACATGACGTAATTAAGTAAGCTTGCAGTCGGTTCCTCGCACATAAATTGCAACAGAAACGTCGTAACAATCTCCCAACGCGATTTGTTTTGCTGGGGTAAATATATCTTTCTGTCGAAGTGTTTAACTACGCTGTAAACCAGAAGGGTATGCTTGTTTACGTGGTACACAAACCAACTCCGTTTCTGCGACAGATGTTTCTATTCCATTCTATTTCATTTTAATACAATGATGAAGCTTTGTTTTTGGCACAAAATCGACCAGCAGTCGCAACATAAAGATATAAATATTCTGCCCGACTGATGGTTGATTTTGCGTCAGAAGCACAGTGTGACTATAAATTGGTCGCGTTGACACAGTGAACGCCAACCCCAAAAGTCTCACTTTTATAAGTGCAAACTTATCTGACGTCGGATTATGACGTTATACCCAATCTCAAAAATACGTATACTGTGATTTGTATGACTTATCGTTTAAAAATCTTTGGCGCAGATAGCGGGATTAAATAAGCGTAAGCCAAAATTCATAGCTAAATTTTTGAACGAATTTGAACAGTTTCCCCACGGCTGATTGTTAAGATGCAAATCTTACGGGTTGTGGAATAACACTTAAATTTAACTCAACATAACATTGAATCGATATTGTGGTATATAGTGGGATTATTCCTTCAAGTTTTTCTTACAAGGTGCGAGGTCCTCAGTTAATGTTTGAATTCGCTGATGAAACAGCAATATTTTGTATCAAGCAGTGGATGATTTTGTAAAACATTTTTAAGCTAGTTCGTGACCATCGTCCAGTCACAAATTTCCCATGGTCTCAAAACCGATCCCGAACAACATGAAACCTTTTACGTTTTTAAACTGTTTTATTTTGTTTGCAGCAAAGTCAGAAAATAAAGCAAATCCATAAACATATTTTTCCGTGCGGTTGCATCTACGCTTCGTTGACTATATTTTATGTCAGTGCAGTAAACAAGGCCGCTCCCAGACATTCACGCACTGTTTATACCCAGTTACGTATCAAATTTATTACTTCCTTCCCTGAGGTTACATAAATTGTTTGAAAGGAAATTAAAACATGGTATAGCACTCAGTTCACAGTTACCGCTTTTGACTGGACCCCATGCTATTTTTTAGTGTGAAGGTTATGGGCTTGCAATCAGTCTATCTCAACTTGTTTTCGTTGAAAACATTGATACATGCAAAGTATTAAAAATATCACAGCTTGTTTCAGAAAGCAACGAGTTTATCAGAACTGTTGTTAAATTCTGGTAAAAAGTAATTAACTCCAAAAACTTTCGTTAAACAGATATTAAAATGTAGGCTATAGCAGGTTGAGGTAATTCTTAACTGCGATTTGGTCGAATTTTTGGAGTTTGGTAAGTAAGTATTTAATGTTCAGCGGTGTTCAGAACGAAGGCGATGTGCTAATCCATCAAAGCATATAAGGTTTGGCA
>QXVZ01032997.1:0-11602 GCA_008931825.1 Phallusia fumigata
TTTTGTTTTTTACTTAAAAACACTGCCTAAAACATTTATGTAGTGAAACAATTGTAATGCAATCAATTCAACCATCTACTGACATCATCAGTACAATTGCTGTCATCACTGGTTGTGCAAGTATTTCATAAACAAATTGGAACAGGTAGCTTTCGTTTCACGAGAGTGGTTTACTAAGTTTGGTTGCAGTTAGATTCAGTCTTAAGATTACTTTTTAGGATTACATGTTGTAAAGGGATGTTGAAGTAACTTATTTTGACTTACAGTTTGACCCAGTTTGTCCGCCCTTTCTTGCTGCCCAGTTGCACCGGACCTGACGGCCGTGGAGGGCATCTGGAATAACTTTCTTCTTCTCAACAATGTCTTGGGCATCCTACATTATGTTATAAAACACATTTGAAAAATGTTAACCGACATAAAAGTTCCAATAGTCATGCAGCACCAGAAAAGCTAGATATTTGACATGATTCTTTACATCAGTGGTTCTCAAACTTTGTGTACTTACATACCATTTTTCGGTATGTACAGTGACCACATACTAACTCCTTTCAAAATACTTTCGAATCCCAAATAGACAACCCCATTATCCCTACTTATCACAAGGACCGATCTAGTGACTGAACGACTTTTTGCAAGATTGTTCAAGTAATAAACACAAAACTACAACACAGAAAGATCAATTTTTGCAATCTTTTTCATGAATAAGCAAAAAAATGTGCTTGCATACCACCGAGAACAACTTCGAATAGCATAGTTTGAAAGCCACTGCCTTAAAAGAACCCTGTTTAAGTAATTATGATTCTACAGGTGCATTTATATTCCGATCATTATTTGTTTTTTCCTTCAACGATAATTACCTGATATTGAACAAAAGAAACAAATCCATAACCTTTTGACTTGTTTGTGGTCAGATCCCTCATCACTCTTGCATCTCTGAAAAATGCACAAACATTAACAAACAAAAACATAAAAAATCTTTATTTACTTTATAGATTTAATAAACTTTTAGTTTGATAGCTCAGATCACATTATCAAACACTAACAGACTATTTCAAAATAGACCAAATGATATGATTTATGTAGACTCTTGAATTGAGTTTTTTTTTTGTTTGGTGAAAAAAAACATAGCAACACAACAGGACTTGATTAAACACCAGTTTGGAAATTGCTGTGCAATGTTAAAACTTTGAAAGGCAAAAAACGGCTAAGGGCAAATTTATACATCCAGGTTGAAAGAGCTGCAGCTACACCGTTCATGATACAAAGCATACTTAACAGCTCTGTAAGTTATCAGGTTAGAGATCAACAGTGCTCTGCAAATAAACCAAAAGAAAATCGCAGAAATGCAACTTACGACACTTCAGCAACTCTGCCAAAATAGAGTTTTAAATCATCGGAGGTCGTTTCCGGAGCCAAGTCACCCACAAAAATATGATGGTGACCTGCAAGAACAGCACCTTCTGAAATCATGGAATATACTTATTTAATCTTTGTTAGTGATTAGTAATGGTTGTTGCACAATATTCACTTTTCACACAACTGTTTGGAAACCCAAGATAAAGCATCCACTAATAGATTAAAGCTTGTCCCTTGTTAACATACACAACAGTTGTTTACGTCCGATAAACAAAGAAATGTTTAGGAACAGTTTGCAAATGATTAGAAGCAGGTTTGGGTAACTAACTATTTTACTACATCAACAGCCAGATAACAACAAATATCCAAAAACAATTCAGTAATGGTTATAAGTAGTTCTTACTGCTAGTGTCTCGTTTTCCAGCAGGTCTTGTTGCCCAATTTACCCGAATTTCCTGCAACAAAATCATTTTTTTTAAAAAACATAAAACAGCCAGCAAGTAAAATCCCATGTACACATCTTTAAACATGCAACAATAAATCATTTCAACAGTTTGCCAAAAACCCACTTTGCCAAGGATTTTTCTTTGATTCATTGCTCCATGAGCTCTCAACGCATTACCGTGATCACAAAACTCAACAAAACAGTAAGGATCTCCACCATTTTGATGCTGCAACAAACATACAAGAATAATAATAAATTTTTACCATTGTTAATCTTACCACATAACCATAAAGTTATTGAGAAGGTAGTTTGTAAATCTTACATCTTGTATCATTTTACAACTCTTCACTGGACCAATAACCCCGAACAACTCCATAATAAGAGATTCCGATACTTTCGGATCCAGGTTGCCCACATATCTACAAATCAAACAAAACGATGCGAAAAACGTTTTACACTTAAACTACAAAATGCTGTTGGGTTAGATGAAGCTACTTACAGTGTTCTGGGGTGGGCCTCATCATCATTAAAGTTGATGTTCATCGCAAAATTTGACAAATTCACAAAAGATATAGAAAGATAAAAATAGAAAAAACTTCTGCAATTAACATGAAAGTAATAATTGTTAGTCTGTGATTGTGTATAGAGACATATTTAAGTAATAAAACCAGTGCCTGCCTCATTATATATCCAATACAAAGCCTGCAGAGAAATATAAATAACATTTCAAGTTATCAACAAATTACCCTGTTTGGTATTACAACGTTGCTTTTTACATTTCTGCTTATAAACTGTACATAGATAGTAGACGTTTTAGGTTTGAAGCCAAGCAAGCGCACGAATAACAAAATTTCGCTTCAAAACCGGTTTTGTTGCAAACATTGAACACAACTAAAAGCAATGCGCAACAAATTAAAACAATCATAGGATATCCAGCAAAATATACAAAACTATCACGGAAGTTTCTTACTAGACTGCATCGGTTATTTTTACTATATATTATGTTTGTATACTAGCGGTCACCAGCACGCTACAAAAATTACGAGCACGCTTGTCGCGAACTTTCGGCAACAACGTGACAAACTGAACAACGACACCGCGTGGTGTAAGCGCGCCAAAATGCATTGTGGGTAAATAAATGCCCCACTAACAAAAAAATGCGGGAATTTTTTACACGAATAAAACGGGCAACATACCCGGTTATTTTACAACGTTAAAATAATAATTGCCTATTAAAAAATATATATTCCCTAAAAAGTGCTTATTGCCCCTAACTAACCCAATGCTGTTAAATATACGTTTGTCAATTGACCACTGATAAATATTTGCAATGCCTTCGTCTCCGCAAGGCGGAGAGAGTTTAACAAACATTGGCGAATCAACGATAAGAAAAATGCCCAAACAGGGGCAAATCTAAAATACGCAATCTACGCAATATATTCTTATTTAAAGCTCCAGCCAAGTTGAGCCAAGTTGAGTAGATTAGGCACACATCCTGGTTAAATTTAACACAATCTGGAACACCTAAGTTAGGCAGGGCAACTGTAATCTAGGCTACGTACACCTGGGCATTCCACATTGCGTAATAATTATTACCAGGCTTAAACAATTTGCCTGAATTGCGTTTGATCAGTCTATTTTGTATGAAATGCGTGTCTAACCTGAACATCATATACTGAGTGCCTAACCTGATAGGGTTGAACTACACCAGGCTGTGTTTGCGTGGATTGCGTAGATTGCGTATTTTAAAGTTGCCCCCAAAACAGTGGTATTTCAAATTTCAAACTGGTTTGATAATTTCCCAATTTCTATGCAATAAATATTAAATCCCTATCATAAGCAGGGATCGTATCAAATAGCGATTTCGTTAATTTTTTTTGCACAATATTAGTGGCGTTAGTAGAGCTTGTTGGATACTTTTACAATCGATTTACAGACGTTATTAATGCAGTTTCTCAACCAGCACTTATATTTCAACCAAGCTCACATAATTTATTAAACAAAATTAATTTGAAATGTTTTTGAAGCTTTCTTGGTGTGGTCCCAAAAGCAAAGAAATTTGAAAAACGTTATTTTATTGAAGAACATCGACGCATTACTGATTGAAGCCTTAATATAATTAAAAAGGGTTAAACCTCAAGCCTTACAACAGGACTTTCTGAACATGTTTTAAACGTAATTGATAGGAAACTTTGTTTTTCACCAGACCGAGTCGAGGGTTGGGCCATAATTTCCACTCCGCACGGAATGAGGTAGCCGCAGCAGAACCAAGAACGTTTTGTCGTTTGCGGGAACTCGTCGTGCAAGCGAGAGAATAGTTTCGCTCCACCTCAAGAATGGGGGAAAAACTGCAGGCGCCCCATGTATAACTACAAGATTTCTTTCACAGTAAAGCGGCTTGAGGCAAGTGAGCTGTGCACAGCAATTGAGCCTGATATTGTATTGTGCTCTTGATTCTGGAAAACGGTTGTGCTCGGCACTTTGGCTTGGCAAATTGCGCAATAGGAATCTGGCACCTTTAAAAAATGAAATTAAAAAAAAAACTTAACGTAAGTTATGCATTTTGGCACAATAGTCCGTGAATTGGTAATGTCATGTGCTGTGTTTGCCTGTTAGTCATGGAAATCGTTTAGCACATGTTGAACGGTTGCTAAAACCTGTTTTGACTTGCACGTATACAAGGTCAAGAAAATGTTAATATTTGCGCACGTTGAACGAGAAACTCAGCGATCGGTTCCACGTGAAACCTTACAGCAAATTGTCACGCGATAAATCTTAGTTAGTTTTGCATTTTTTTTACAAAGTTTTGCAAAAGCAAAAGGAGCGTGAAATCACTACAAGGATGTAAAAAATGCGTATGACTTCAAGCGGCCTTTTATTGATCAATAAAGGTCTCAGACAGGTAGTAATAATACATGAGGAACCAATTTGTCCGCTGCGCCTGGCAGAATTTCACAAATTAGGGGACGGGTGTTGTCTGCTCTCGTTAAAGCAAGCTAACGTTGAAACTTGATGCCAAATATTTGATCGGGGCTAGGATATGTTGCGCATCATGGTGCAGTGTCAAGTTGAGTGGTTGCCAACCTTTTTGTGGTCGCGTTTCACATACTTCATGATAAAGTAATTCTGTTTTATTTTCTAAATCGAATAATATAGATGCAAGAACAACGCAGTTTAATTTAATCCGCTAGAAGTGCTCGTGTACCACCTAGCTGGAAAACACCNGGGACGGGTGTTGTCTGCTCTCGTTAAAGCAAGCTAACGTTGAAACTTGATGCCAAATATTTGATCGGGGCTAGGATATGTTGCGCATCATGGTGCAGTGTCAAGTTGAGTGGTTGCCAACCTTTTTGTGGTCGCGTTTCACATACTTCATGATAAAGTAATTCTGTTTTATTTTCTAAATCGAATAATATAGATGCAAGAACAACGCAGTTTAATTTAATCCGCTAGAAGTGCTCGTGTACCATCTAGCTGGAAAACACTAGCCCAATGTTGCAACTAGGATCATGCAACAAATGCAGCGTAAAACATCGGAAAAAACGTCACAGGGTCGACCAACCTTTCAAATACAAAACAATCGTTTGAACAAGGCGAAAGGTTTCACCAATTCTTCGGGATTTTAAGCGTTTTTGCCATTGCGAAACCAGAGTAAAAAAACATAAGAATGGGAGTTTCAGTTTATTCACATATCGTTAACACGACATTACACTGTAAAAACGACCGACTTAATACAACAAACCCTACCTGTATTAGGGGGATAAGGTTGAACGGTAAATGGACATCTATTATACCAACCTATTTACATGTTAATACAATTCTTGTTCATTTCAAAGGGTCAATGTGGAAAATAATGAAGTTAGACAAAAAATATTTCCATTTCGTTGACTATGTTTATGGAGAAACGATTAATGAAGCAAATATTACAAACTTAGCTGTGGTAAAAGCTTGTCGGTATGTTCTTAGCCAGAAACTCAAATCGGTTTGCTACGTGAATGGAAAAGAAAAGAACAAATTTAAAGCTGCAGGTATTTTACACCAACTTGCAAAAGTGCAGCAAACTATTGGAAATGTTCTTCGTGACATGCAACACATTGACCGGTTGAAAAACGTGGACAAAATTGCTCTTATCAGAAGTGCAGTGTTGTTTAATGCAGCTATTGTGAGAAAACCTGATAATGTTCGTGAAATTGAAGCCGACCTCCAAAAACTTTGTTCTCATGTCCTTAAACTTGCCAAAGCTCAGAACAAGAAAGCTGATTTGGTTGATGGAGCAAATCAGTTATTTCAAAAAGTTGTTGAAATGAGAGAAATGGTTTCTGATACTTTGAAAAAAATACCATTGTTACAAAAGCAAGCAACACCAGAAGAGGATACAAAAGCAAAATCGGAACATGCAGAAAAAATAGAAAATCTCCAACTAAATGTGGCTGTTCAGTACAAAAACATCATGAGTGAAATAATGGAATACTGTGTGTCAGTTATGGGAAATCCCCCATGTAAATATGCTTTGGTTGGGATGGGATCTCTTGCCAGGAGAGAAATTACTCCTTATTCTGATTTTGAAAACATCATTATCCTGGAAGATGGAGTTGAGAAGCAGGATAACTATGAAGAGATACTCGAGTACTTCAGATGGGTGGCAACGATTTTCCAGATTATTTTAGTAAACTTTCAGGAAACTATTGTTCGATTCATGGCAGTACCAGGACTGGAATGGTACTATGACTCCCACACCCCGTGTGGTGTTTCACCAGATGGGTTTGCCCAAAGTGCTTGTAAGAACGCATTAGGAAGACAGGAGTTCAGCATGGAAAAACCATGGAAAACTGAACTGATTAATCCCATCAGTAAGATGCTAAAATACCTCCAACCAGAGGAGAATCATAGGAATGGGTTTCATCTTGCTGAAATGCTTGCAGTCACTTGCTTTGTATCCGGAGATCAGCATCTTCATCAAATCTTTCAGAAGAAAGTTAATAAGTTGTCTGTGCATGAATTGTTGCAACAATGTCAGGAAGAAATTCAGAGCCAAGTTGAAGAATTTAACATACTTTACAACATCACTCAGGAAGAGTGGAAAATGCAGATGGATCTAAAGCGCATTGCATATCGAAGCGTTACCATCTTCTTGTCTGCACTTGGAAGAAAATACAAACTTTTAACCCCATCAAATTTCGACATTGCCCGTAACCTACCACATATATCGCAGAACATAAGACAGAACCTTATCTTTGCGGTTTCAGCTTCGTGTGAAGTAAGGCTACGAGCTTATACAGGATCGAATGCACAAAATGACATGATAGAATTTAAACTTATGTCACGGAGTTTGGATGCCCTTGGTGAAATCCCACATGGGAAAATCAGCAGGAAAATGAAGGATATTATTGGAAGAGAAGCCTACTTTTATTGCTTCAAGTGTGCTCTCTATCTCCCATCGCTGGTGGCAAGGGTATTTAATCTCACATTTACTGGTGAATTTTACGGTCTCCAGTATCTGCAAATCAAAGAGGAACACTTTAATTTCTGGAGATTTGACATGATTGTAAAACACTCTATTGGATTATTTGATGAAATTATTGAGGATTACAAACACAAGGCAACAGACTCAGGTAATGCCAGTTTAACAAAAGTTTCAGTTTCTTTAAAAAAGTTTTATCATGTACTTTGTATTTTTTAGATCTTAATCCGATAGAACATGACATTGTTGCCAGAGCTCATATGGTTCTGCAAGACTTTGAAGCAGCAAAGGAACATTTTCAGTTGGCATTAAAGGGCCAGAAGTGGGATCAAAAGGCCATTTACTTTGCCATCATCCATCAACAGATTGGAATCTGCAACATGAAACAAGAAAATTATACAGAAGCACTAAAAAAACTGGAGAAAGCAAACACAATCATTAAAAATCTCAAAAATCTTGATTTAGATATTCCTCAAAAAACAAGCTTGCCACATCTTATTTGCAGTTTAAATTTGATGATCGGCACATGCCATTACAACTTGGCAAACTTGAGTGAAGCTGCAAAATACTTTCGATTGTTTAACAAACTGTCAGTGCCTGGAAAAATATCCCGCTTGCTTCAAGCGGATGTTTATGCTTCCCTTGCCCAATGTGAGTTTTTGAAGGGGAATGTGAATGCATGCTTGGAATTGACCAAGAAAGAAATAGAGGAAAGAGCGATGGTAACGATGGACGAAACTTTGGACCTTGACATTGCACACTGTTATGCAGTTCAAGGATTTTGTTACATTCTGCAAGGCAAAGTAGACTTAGGTCAAAAACACTTTTCCAAGGCTCAATCAACATTTAAAGCTGATGACCAAGGAGAATGGCAGAAAAAGTCTGTAGTTCTCGAGCTATTCGTATATGGTTTCAAGTTGGCAAATGTTCAGGGTCACAGTTTGGAGAGTTTGTTGCAAATGTTTGATTCTATTGATTCTGCATTCACAAGATACGACAACATAGACAACCTTTTTTCAGCCTCTAATCCAGTGCTAAGTGAAATGGCATTAAATATGCTTCCGCAGCAATGTAGTTCACTCCCAAAAGACATGAATAGGGAAGAGACACCAGACTATATGATGCAAATTGCTATGACTCAAATGGAAAACCAGCATTACAAGCAAGCAATGGCCTCCTTCAAAAGGGCTCAACTGTCTTGGAGATTTTTGATAACTCCAGCTGACAAAAGAGATGCTGAATGCTACAGAAATATTGCAGAGTGTCTCATGAAACTCTACTGCTATGAAGGAGCCGTGAAAAACTATTTGCAGGAATATCGAGTTTTACAATCAAAAAGAAAATGTCCATCGAACGACATACTGCTCATCGAAGTTTTTGGAAACATTGAAAAATGCTTTTCAGTATTAAATAACAAAGAAAAGGCTTTGCAGTTCTCTAAACTTAAACATGAGCTTGTGACAAACAACAAGAAATTAATGGAAGCAAGGGCACGGAAGAAAGAAGGACGGCGCCTGGTTGACCAGGAAAATTTCGATGGGGCTCTAAAGTGTTTTGAGCAAGAACTGTCTGTGCGTGATACAATGGAAAAAAGTGAAGACACAAAGGATTTTATTGCCGAGTGCCTTTTCTGGATTGGCCTGTGTTATTTTAAACTTCACATTTACCAGCAAGCAATGAGCTTTCTGCAGCAAGCACGAGACATCTGGGAAACAAACCCGGCTCAAGAATACAGCAAGAAAATAACCAAGTGCCTAAAATGGCTCGGCAAATGCCATTATGAAATGGGCAATATACAGCAATCATTTACTTTGTTTGAAACCGAGCTTAGGAATCGAGAAAATTTAAGCAGTGACATAGATCATAATATTGCCATGTGTTACTACAACATTGCCCTCTGCTATGCAAAGTGCTATGAAACCAACGAAGCAGCAAGTCATTTCAAACTTGCCCAAATTACTTGGGAAAACAATGGCAACCCGAAATGGGCAACAAACATCACAGACTGTGAAAACGAGCTTGCTAAACTGCAAACAGAAACTGAAATGTGATTTGATACTGGATGGATACCGTTTTGTTGACAAATAACTATTTGGTCATTATTATTTGTAAATATTCGTAGTGTTAGCTTTTGTACCAGTAAAAAACTCGATGATAGATTAAAAAGTAAGNCTATTTCGTTAATTTCCCGATAAAAAACAAATAAGGATATCTCTCATAGAATTTTGACCACAACCCACCTCAAAAAATGTCCCCTTTTGTTGCATGACTTGGTAAATGGCGACTGCTGGAATTAAACCGGCGCTGGAAATCATTGTGAGCCAGCCAATCACGTTCGCCCAAGTAGGGAAATTGTATTCGTCGAGGTCGAGCGGCTCGTAACTAGCGAGGCTGTAGAAAAATATTCCCTGCAAAATTGAGAGCGGTAAAATCGCATCTGCACGTCACGTGTGCAAAAACTGACCAATCACAAACCGTCAAGATGGCCGGCGACAGAAACGACCACGTGACCTTCCAATACATGTTAGGGGAATGCCCTGTCATCATCTTTATGTCGTCACAGAAGCGTTGAAGACCTAAAACATTATTAGCACATTGTTACGGCGCATAAGGTGAGACAGGTACAAGATGAGACAGGTACAAGATGAGACAGGTACAAGGTGAGACAGGTGCACATNCTGGATGGATACCGTTTTGTTGACAAATAACTATTTGGTCATTATTATTTGTAAATATTCGTAGTGTTAGCTTTTGTACCAGTAAAAAACTCGATGATAGATTAAAAAGTAAGACTTAATGTAGAGAAAAACACTTACATCACAATTTATTTCGCCTTGTGTCGTTTTTTTCCAAATCAAATCGCATTGGTCGAACCGCTACATTTAATAAAACCGTTCAATCATCCATCGGCATGAGACCAGCGTTTTAAAATCAGGACCCGATGCTAATATGCTTTTAAACTCAGGTAAAAAAATATGTTTTGCAGGATTTAAGAACGTTTACTCATTCAAATAAAATACGGACTGTATGCTGTTGACAAGACCTACGTTTCATAATAAAAAATCATGTAGAAAATCTTCAATTTTTTAAATTTTGTGCATTAAGTTAATTTAATTGGCGCCGCAAAAATTTTTGCCTGGCTACGCTATTGGCCACAACGGCACATTCTTGCCTAGCTGAAAGTAATGTCGCAACACTCACCAACAAATATATAGGCAGTAGTTTATTCGCGTCGACAGTGCTGGGTGTGATGACGTAAGCACAGTGGATTTGTCCACAATTACTACCAATGTTGATTGCAGCATCGCTAAAGTAGCAGCAACAGATAAAACGTACACGGATTATTAAGATACTCATACTGAAGGTAACAAAGTTTCATTCTACAATGGTGTTACGTCCAACATCAAATCAGAAACCAGTTCAAAAAGTGTCAATGTATATCTTAAAACGAAAATACAAAACACAAGTAAAGGCGCGTTTAGCATTTTAGATTGCCGACATTTTACTAGGTACGAAGACACTCGTGGTAAAAATATTAAATAATTTCAACAGGGCAATAACGTTGTGACAAAAAACACAGAAAAGTTCAAAGCTGTAGTCGTTACAGTAGTTGATCTCTGGCTCAGTTGCTTTACTGGTACAGTGACGTCACGTTAGCAATTGTGACGTCACACTGTTCTAAGGATTGTTACGTCACACTGCGCCAATGTTACGAAGGTTTTATTTCGACATCCTCGAGCAAAATTTTCGTGCCGTCGCTGCGGGCAACTTTCGCCGATGACGTTTCGGATAGAAGTCGCACGTTTGACGTCATTGTGACGTCAGATTTTTCTGTTTTTGCATATCTGCCGGTTTGGTTTACACTGAGGTACGGGCCCCAGGAAGCTTCAGGTTGACAAGCAGCTTGTACTCGCTGCGAGATAGGAATGATTAAATTGTTGTGGGAAACAGACTGGTGGTCTTCGCATTAAGAAATTAAGTATAATTTACGTTAAGAAATTTTACCTGTACAACACCTTGGCATTTCATTGCGGGATGTTAACTTGCGCTAAGGCCAGGATTTCAAGATGGTTCAATAATTCACCCAAGTAACCAATTGTAAATACAACCAAATTATTGTAATAAATACTCGACAAATACTGATTGAGGGAATACACTACCACGCTCTGTTGTAAAAAGTCACGGCAAGTTGACCGAATGAAGGCAATTCAAACATGCCTCTTGGCTAAGCAATTCAAAAATGCGTGATATACTGTTGCATGGTCAGTTAGTTATTTTGGTACAAAATACTCAATCCCCGCATGTATAGTCTATTTCGTTAATTTCCCGATAAAAAACAA
>QXVZ01032999.1:0-11986 GCA_008931825.1 Phallusia fumigata
AAGAATGGGGGTATTTATCAACCACTTAAACCCTAAGTTACAAAACACAAGCCTTAATTAACAAGCTCTCACCAGGTTACAATTGTAAGTGTTTAAAAGATAACGTCGACCGTTGTTTCCATATCACAGTTTTACCTCCGACAAATTATATTTCCCTATGTATTTATTTAGTATTTCCATCGTCGTGGTTGAACCGGTTTTGTGCGTCTTCACATACACAAACTGCGAAACGGGTTTGTCACATTTCTTCTTCCCACTAATCTCATGAGCTACTTGTCGACCTTCATCCGTTAACGATCCATCAGCATGTTCAGAAACTTGCTGCCGCAAAAAAAAGTATAACCTATTTTAAAGAATAATCCTATGACTAAACACCAAAAGAACAAATCACGCTTTGTACCAGCGGACAATTTTGATTTTGTGTTTTAAGCTTTTCCTCGTTTTCTAGATGCACGTCAACAACTGCTTATAGGTTACGTGTCACAGGGTCAAAACAAAATCGTACTAGTAGCAAACGTTTTACCGTTGTGGGGGTTACCACTTGGACTAAAAGGTCAAACGAAACAGAAAGCATGCGGCATATTTACCAGCAAGCGTAAGTTTCCAAAATCGACAAACATTTTATGCAAAAAGTGCAAGTAAAAGATACAGAAGAAAAACGTGTCTAAACTTGGCAAATAATTTACCTCGAAAATTAATATCATAAAATGTCGATCTTTAGTCGGCACGTTCCTTTTTGTTTACCTTCGATCCGATTTCCTTTTTGCCAAAAACTTTCTCAATTTTATGTTTTGGTTGAACCATCGGTGTTAAAAGCAAAAATTCCAGGAAACACACGAAAGCCAATGACAGAAAAACTGAAAAAATTAAACTAATTCGGTAAGCCATTAGTCGATTCATTTTTTTATTTTGGTGTTTCTGCAAAAAACGTCAGGACAACGGTAAAATCCCAGTTCAGTGTTTTATTTATTTTTTGGCGGCTAACATATTGTGAATTCAAGTTAACTGACTTGCTAGAATGCTGTACACAATGCACCGAAAATAAACTTCAACCTTACTCCAAATTGCTTGATTTGAAAGAATGTTTTTCGCAAGCAAAGCTAGATGAATTTGCAGGGCAAGAATTGGTATTTTTTGTAAAACTGTTATACCTATACGGTCAAAGTTACGCCACAGAACCCCAATAAAAATAAGCGCGAACCTATTTGTGTTCTCTTGCAAAAGTAACGCAACAAAATTAATCGTGATCTTCACAATCGGCAATAACAAACAACAATTTTCCGTTATTCTCATTCAGAGCAAAAACAGAAATTCGACAAGTCTATTAAAAGCAATAATAATATTGAAACATAGTGCAGACTGCAGAGTTTTGAGACTTGTTGCTTCACTGGCAGTTTCCTTTTCATTAACTGTTTTTGCCTTTTATCAAAACAGCACAACTCTCGCGGCTATCCATTGGAAACAAGTTTACATGTTGTTCGAGCAAAAAACTCACACTACTCAACCTATGCAGAAATATGTCTGAGATCGGCACAGCAACTGAACCGAAAATCGCATGCGTACGTCCGTAAAAATAGAACATGTTCTATTCCGTCGGACGGCCTTGCGTTAACGTCCGTTATGTTTGTTTCGGACGATGACGCAAGAAACTCGATTACCTATTCAACATTAGCATGAGGTTAGGGCGTCAGGTGACGAAGAAATCACAGTAAGCTTTTTTACATAGCATTAAAGTGAATTGGAAACATGTATGGTAACCCGCTTACGTCACTTTTTGCTTACTCATGTTACGCTTGAATGATTTTGCGCGACCGCATCCACGTTCGACGAACACGGTTGACAGAAGTTGGTTAGCAGTCTGGTTGGAACTATGTCAAAGCCAAGGGAGTCACGAATTTTATATTGCAAGTCAGATGTGAATGAATTATCAGCTGTTATTCATGATGGGGGCATTTTACCATTAATTGATGGCAAAACCCAAAGAAACACCATCATTTTTAAATTATCCGCCACGCAGGCCGAAAAAGGAATCTGTTTTACATGGTAAGTAAAATCTCTCAATAGAGTTTTTCAAACTCTTTACATTTTTTGTACATTGTAATTGTTAAATAATTATTACGTCATCCATGCTCTTTGGCGCCCCCAGTGTTATAGTGTCGTGACATTGCGTCTTGACGTGGCAGTGCGATCTCGCTTGGGTTGATGGTGTTGATCGGGTATGGTGATGAAGACCGCCTGCTTTGATTTTACTATTTTATAATTTTAATAAAGATTGCAACTACTGATATAAACTGCAGGTCTGTACCGAACTTAAAAGGCGTGTAACAAAATTGGCGAGCACGCCAGGACCTGCTTCAGTTGTTGCAAGAGGTAAAATGAACTTTTATTATTCCCCTCCACGTTTTGAAAAAGGAGGAAACTTTGTGTAATTTTTGTCAAGCTTTGAAAGCTTTTGCCAAAGCGTAGACGCTATTGATGCAGCAAAGCGACACGCGTTTTTGGTAAGCTTGTCGGAGGATGTCGTTTTTGACATGAAACAAGCCAATGGCAGAGATTTGTACACAGCTGATTACGCCGACCTTAAGGCACTGGGCTGTAAGGTGACTGGCGGGAACACTTTCAAGAATAAAGCCAAACAACAGCTTTTGGTAAAAACCCAGCAACTGGGAGAATCTGACAGAAAGTTTATCATGGAGCTATTCAGACTTGGTCAAACCGCGTATCCAGCAGAAGATGAAAAGAGCTTTAGAAATGAACTGTGGTATTTGGCTTTGACAAAAGGTTTGAACAATCGAACCCTAGTTGATAAAATTGTAATTCTTGTAAAGAGAGTCCCTCCTTTACAGCAGCTAGTAAAATAATTTTGGAATGCTCCGAGTCTTTTTCAGAAAGTTCGGCATATTCAGGGGGCAGTGGTGTCAGACACAAACTCATCAAATCAATCTGCGTTAGTTGATGCGATTAAGGAGCTGCGCCGGAAACTTCAGGACCTAAAAGAAAAGGTTGGTTCTGTTGTTCAAAAAACCCCGACGAATAATCAACCCGTAAGCTATCAATGTGGCAAGTCAGGCCACATCCGAGCAAATTGTCGAGACCGGTACAATGATGTACGAGCTCCCCGTTCCTGGAAACAGCATCATCGTAGGTCCACACACGACGAGTTATACATAATCGACACATTGGCGCAGGAACTTCGTCGTTATTCTGTCATAAGGCTAAATTCTTATCCAGTATATGCCTTAATCGACACTGCCGCGGCAGTTACAGTGATTTCGCGTTCCCAGTTTAACCGCTTGACCGGCTCTTTTGTCATGTCCCAGAGCGTACACAATTGTGGGGCCAATGGTTAATCAATCGACCTTGATGGGGTGACAACACTCGATGTAAAAGTTGTGGGAGTTGAAACTACAAGTACTAGTTTCCCCACAGTTGGCAGATTCCTGGAATTTTTACAAGCCCATAGCTGTATAGTCAATTACGAAAACATGACCCTGACTGCAGGTTCTGGTACACTTCCATTATTATCAAGACCAGGTATGTCCCACGCGTGTGACGTTAAATCATTGGAACCGCTAAAATTACCTCCATTTACTGAAGATGAAGTCACAGGTTGTGTACAGTGGGAATCCGAGCTGACTCGATGCGACGTGTTTGCCGAAGGCAATCGAGACATTGTCAACAAATACGAGGTTTGTCCCACCAGCACGGTTATCTCAGTGGAAGGACACCAAGTACTAGTAAGGATTGCCAATTTTACCAACCTTGAGAAACTTACCGTGTGGTGTAAACGCAGTGAAGCATTTTCCTATCTGTGGTAAGAGATTTGACCTACCGTAATTGATTCCCCATCTGCAGTTCATCCAAAAGAAAAGAGCTAACGCCAACTTGGGAAAAAAACAAAGATCACCAAACTGCTTCAGGAATTAGATATTGACAACCTCGGACCATAACAGTCCATACATTTGAGAATAAACAGTATACTTGCAGTGTTTGGGCGAAGGATTTTACGGCACAACGACAAAAGTATATGCATGAGAAGAGGGTATATAGAGCAACCCTTACCAGTGCAAAGTTTGCCAGATGAGTTACGGGTATGAAAATACTTTGCGTAATGTTAACTACATGTTAATACACAACGCCGAGTGTCTGTTTGGTTGCAACAGTTAAGAGACGTGGGAGTCGTTCAGGAAAAACGTAATCATTAAATATAGCAACGCCCACTGAACAATCATTGTACGTTTGTGGCAGTTCACAACAGCTAGCGTATGCAACTGTTATGACTCTGAGTATTCTGAGCAATGTTTACTGTTGACAGCAATACTTATTATGTAAGGTAAAAAGGTTCACCCAGGAGTTACTTGTTAGACAGTCGTTAATATTTTGCATACGACGGGTTAGTGACAACAAGTGGACACATCTCGTTGTCACTCTGTTTTTTTTTTCTTTTTTGTCCCCTGGAGCTTGTCCATGCACTTTTGTCATGAAATGAATTGGATGAAATTTGGACAATTTGTATGACATTTTATTGTGATGCATTAATTGATGTTTTTACCGTATAGCCCCAGCAGTTACCCCACTAGCTCCCTAAATGGGGCAAATAGTTTGTTTTTTTTTTCTTTTTTGTCCCCTGGAGCTTGTCCATGCACTTTTGTCATGAAATGAATTGGATGAAATTCGGACAGTTTGTATAACATGCCATTGTGGTGCAATAATTGATGTGTTTTACCCTATAGTCCTAGCAGTTACCCGACTAGTCCCCTAAATTGAAAAAAAACATGAAAGAATGAACCGTAATTTTAAGATCATTACGAACGGTAAAAAATTGCAAAACTTAAATTAGGAATAAACATTAAAGTTCAAAGATGTAGAGACAAAAGGCGGACCCTTTTCATAAGTTTTACATATTGTTAAATATTAAACATGGCTAATACGTATGTGAATAATGTTGCTGACAACTACGAAACGATTGAGCTTGAAGAAGGACAAATGCAGCGAGCGATAAAATCAACCACCAAGAAACAATCTGGTAGGATTATTAAAAGTAAATTTTAAAACAAATATAGAGAACTGCTAATATGTAAAATGTAACAACACTTTGGCTAAGTAAAATATTCGAGTTTTGAATGCGGAATCTCTAACAGATGCCTATGAGGACTTTGGGCTGCCGCAAGTGGGAGTAACAAGCGCCACGGCTGCAACTGTGCCAAGTTCTAGTAAGTTGTCTTGAAGGTTTATCCAATTCTTTATTCTTCTTGTCAGAAGCGGCTAAGCTTTAGTTTGTTTGAAAGTAAAGTTGCTGACGTGGTATAAAATGCTAATATCAAAGACTTTTACGGGTTTCGTGCGTTCAGTCGAGCCAATTCTCAAATTTAGTGCATTTTAAATTACATCACACAAATTGATTTTCGCAAATCATTTACGAAAGTTGGGTCTTTTTGCCGAAAAGGCAATTCATAGTTTACAACAGTGTTTTAATCACACAGAGATTGTGACTACTCAATCAATTGACACACGTCCAGAAAAATCTTCGAAAAAGAGATGCTTGTTGCCTTTAATTATGATATTGGTATGTGCAGTTCTAATCCTGGCTGCTTTGGGACTAATTTTCGGAATTCTCAACTTTGCAAAAGGCCTGGTATGTGGTATTTGTTAAATATTTTTGAACAGAATTTATTCCCACTGCACGTTTTTTTATCGTTACAGAGTGTTGCTGAAGAAATTCATGAAAGTAAGTTTCGCATTAGTTCAGTGTTTCTACCGGCTAAATTTCTGAATGAAACAGTAATTCAATTCGGAATCTTTGTTAAATTACCGTAAGTAGTATTTGCGTTTAGCTGGGAACGAGCATTAGGTTTGCGTACAAATTCGTAGATGTGAATAGCACTAAAAGTTCACCATATGTTGAAAATTATATTATATTGAACATTCACAAAACCTTGAAAACAAGTAATGTGCATAATTAGATCCTACATTTATTTGCTCAGCACCACAGACAACTGAACAAACAACTTTGAGTCAAACTACCTTAAACACCGAATTTGTGGTAACAAAACCACCTCTGGGTTCTTTTTCCAACCCGGCCCGTTCATGTGTTGAACTTAGAGACGCTGGGTTTAAAGATGGAATCTACGTCATACTACCTTCACTCACACCGTTTGAGGTATTTGACATTTGTTTGATACATTCTAACCGAAATGCATTTGACGGGCACTGCTGTTTTGAAATATGTAAACGAACTCATTGTTGGTTAATAAAAGTTAACATACAAAAAGTCCATCACTAATAAACGTCAAGGTGACTCAATATTTGTTCTAGATGGTTTGTTCCATTTTTTCTCTACCGCAAGATATTGAGTGAGCATTGTTGTTCGTGAGTGATTTTGAGCACTGTGTGTGAAGCAGAAATTAAATCTTTAAAAGCCTAAAATATCAAACTGACGTAACTCATCAGAAGAATTCAGATATATTTGTTAGCCATTATCAAAAAATCAAACGTTTTTAGCACCCAAATCGACCCAAAATTTGACAAGTTTTAACCGTTAAAAGCGCTGACCTTTAATTTTGTAGATAAACATTGTTTAAAAATTCCTTGGGGGTTTGTGGGAATTGGGATTTTGTATACGCGGCTTTGGACAACGGGACGATCTCCAGAACGGATCCTAATCAGATTTTTTATGTCTGTACGTGGGTCGAGCCTCAGTGCACTTGACCAAATTTTAACACATTTGTCTTTGTTTACTATTTTGCTTTTCATCGTTTTTGGAAAAACCATAAAGACCGGTTCTTTTTTGTTATTAGGCTTACTGTGATATGACAGCTGCTGGTGGTGGATGGGTTCTTGCAGCAACTATCAACGAAAATGATTTGACTGAAACTTATGATGATTCATGGTTTCTTACAACATCAAATAATCACAAAAATACGTCGGGTAAATGTAATAGTTTTAAATGCCAGAATTTGCTTTTAACATGTTTTTCAAATTCCAGCTTACCAAAATTGGATGAATACAAATTTATTTGGAACAATTGATTCTTGTACAAAATCAGACTACAAAAATCAAGCTTATTTTACATACCAGGTACAAAATCTTTGAAAAACATTATTGTGTTTATTTTACTGCTGTGAATTTTTCTAGGGAAATGACGTCATGTTACGTCATGTTCCAAAGAATACACCGCTTGAAGTCAGCAGAGAGCAAAGTTTCTTGCAATATCAAACTGAGAACGGATTTATGCAAAATTACGGAGGAAGTTTGCACAAACTATATAATTGTCATTATCCACTGAAACCAAGGGATGGTACGAATATGATTTTTGTGAGTTTGTAAAATTGTTGAAAATTGACTCTAAGAACTACAACTTTTGCAAATATTGGGATATGTACAACTTCGCTCAACGTATTTCTGTTTTTGTACTTTAAGCTTTTTATCCCGATGTCAGTTCAATGTTGGACCGACTTGATGCAAGGTCCACAGAAATCACAAACCTGATTTCTGATTTCTATTTTTACGACTACGGATCTGATATATCTTACCTGCGAGAGAAGGAATTGTTTGGTGACAATTATAATTATGGAATGGCAGTAAGTTATTTGATTTGCCATTTTGTAGAGGAAATTTTGTAAAAATTTTTTTATTCAGATATACTTTTCATTGAGATCCACATCACAAAATTGCTATGCAAACGGTTATACCTTTTGTGGAAATATCAATGTCAAATATGGGGAAAATTTTAGGCACGTAATTGCAAGTTACAGCAATATTGCAAGTTAACAAATATTTATTGAACTTTTTAGATGCGATCTTGGTAATTTGATGCAATCGAGTCGAAAAAGTCATCCCTACTATGCCTTGTTTGCTGTGGGGAACCTTGATCATTGTTTTGATGACTTTTTGTTTTGGGTTGGTGAAATAAGGCAGCACATTGTCAAATTCGAAACTAACTTAACCATTGAGCTGTTTAGGTGTTCGCTGATCTCCCCGATACTGATACAAAAGTTGTATACACAGGAAATCATACTTTCAACAATTTCTTTTTACATTACGACGCAGGATGCAGATATGTGACGTCCGATTCTAGCTTGTGCGATGTTTGGTTTTATGTTATAAACGTTAAGGTACGTCACGTTCTTCGTCACAAACCTAATATTTTTGACCAATTATTTTTAAACTCGTCCGAAACAACTAAATCGCGCTTTACGAAACCCATGCGATTTCAGTAAATAAAGAAACACATTTTTATAGCGTGTGCCCTGGTTCCCCTTAAAATTAAACGAAGCACCTTGTCAAATATACAGTGTGTTCCAAAAGTTACTAACAGTTTTTTGTCTCGTTTCTGTGCCTATGGCTTTCCAATTGATATTGTCCGAGATTTTAAAAAAATGCTTTCAGTCTCTTTGGACAGTGTCAAGTAGGGCAAAGTGTATATTTCGAATAGCCGTTCTAACTGGTTCTGTTTGCGTTATGTTACTCTTAAATTTCAAGTGATCGTTAATACCCATGACGGCTGTAGTAGGTTTACCTATTGCCAACATTCTCATCAAAAGTAAAATATACAAATAACTTAAATGTAGTAACTGATTGTTAACCTTTTTACAAAGGATTGGAAATCGTCTAGAAAGCCAACAATACAACTAAATACCCCTTCAAGTTCCATTGCCTATTATTTTGAATGGAGAATATTAGAACGTGTATCTAACACTCTCTTTGGTTACACGATGGTTTCAAGGTAAACTTATGAAGAGATCATTTACTTTAAAAATAACTGCCATTAATTAACGTCATAAAAAATCACAGAAAAAAAGGAAGTTTGATACCTGAGACAGAGATCAAAGCTGCCACTTACAAAACATTGGAAATTATTACAGACACGGAACAATTTTGTAAGTCCTTATTTTTTCTCTACTAGTTTAAATAAATCTAGAGTTTTTTTACACGGAGCTGTAGCAGTTTACCATCTTGCAGAATTGGTATTAAAATAACTTATTAACAAAATGTTGCTTAGATAGAAGCTAATAGAAAAACGTTTGAAGATTAGTAAAAGTTTGGCTTGCGGTTGTATTAAGTAGCAATTTAGAGTTGAAATCTGTTCATACAATATTCATGTTTTGCAATTTTTAGGTCCGGATAGTTTTTTTGTTGATGACACACTTTCAGTACCAGTTCAATTTTCCGTTGGAAACATTTCAGTGGTTGGCTCAACAATGCCACCTAGTGTGAAACCTCTACCTAGCGCATTTATTCAGTTTCGTGCTTTTGGAAGCACGGGAAGCGTCTATGCAATATGTCCTGCTGTCAGGCAAGTGTCTCGTTTATAAGTCTTTTTTCTTCATTAAAATTCTTCTGTCAGGTTTTGAACTAAAAAAAACAGGAACAAAAACGTATTCGTATGCTTATGTATTCGATCTGCTATCAAGCAGTCATACAAAGCTACAAATAACGCAGAACAGTCTTAGCTTGTTAGTGGCAGAAGAACTACTGATTAAGCTGTACATATGTCATCTTATTTAAACAAATAAATTATACTTCGGGTAAGAAAGAACTAAACTTTCATGTTTAACGTCATTACAGAATTATTACTTAAATATTTGTTGTGTAATTTCACTTTACCTTTACTTCTGATTAATAGTGTTTATCTTTTTAGTGTGAATGATTGGAGAAGCGAATACGTGTGTATCGGTGGAATGAAGAATCCAAGTTCTTCCTACTTAGAAGACTGCAATGATTTTACAAGTACTTTATTGTTTTGTTTGCATGTTAATCTTTTTTTTCTGTTAAGAAATGTTTTTGGCGAACATTCTAGATTGGAACGGATTACCAGGGACCTCGTTGAACGAAACCACTCCTGTTGAATATGCTCATTCCCAGAGAGATTTGGATTCCACAATTATGATCTTTTATCGATAAATTAAATATATTTCGATGAGCTTCTGTTACACTGCGACGGACTTGAACAATATATCAGGCTGTAAACATACTTTTATCAAACAAAATTAAATTCGCTTCAAGTATTCTTGCATTTGTTTGTTTGAAAAAAACTATTTGTGTTACCAGGTTTCAGCACGCACGCTTTAAGCTGACCTGCATATAGTTTAAAGTTTTCCCATGCTTTGAACTTGTCAAAAATCTGGCAAACAGATATTTATTGCTGCTTTGTTCTTCTGTCAGAGTTGGAATAGCACTTTAAATGACTGTTATTTTAATCTTGTTTAATCGTATGCAATTAATTTATCATACTTACATACAAAAGTGGTTAAAAAAATTTAGTAAAATTATATCGTTGTGTATTTTATATTTTTGTGCTTTTTGTATTTTTTACTTTTGTAACACCCGCAGTGGCATGATCTAACGCTTGCGACATCTCATTTATTCTTCAAAGTTAACCGACTTTGTATAATTACAGTTTCACCTTTCTTCTAAAAACATCACGCCCAACACGTCGGCATCATAAGTCCTTTTTTTCTTCTATTAATTATTTCCTTTGTTTCGGGGCGACACAACCTCGCCCCGGGTTAAAATGACACGTTACTTTACTATAAATAATCACGTTCCCTAAATCCAACCAGAATACAAGAGACAAGTTAAGATTTGAGACCACTCAGACATAGCAGTTATGTCACAGTAAGTTTTATGTGTGTGGTGAAATTTTCCAGTTAATTGATTTAGTTTTTTTGGGGATTTTTACTGTAAAAAGGACTTATTAACGCTCTTACTGTTTTTGGTTTGACTACTTTTAGTGTCGAACACCAGCTAGCCGTCATCGAGGTGGCTTCAGATTGGCGAAGAGGGCCCATTGTTGTTGCGTGTCCGTCTTTTGTCCACCAGGAACGCTCGAGGTAACGTAGCGCAAACGCTGTGTTGGGCCAAAAACACACATAGGTGGTTAATCTTCTATTACACACGCCACAGAAGATTTAGCAGTAAATTCATAGTCCAAGTTTTTGCTCCTGACAGCACTGTCTACATTAAAAAACCTTGTCGTAAAGTGATTGCTCGATAAAATCGTCGCAGGGTGCGTCGCAAGCCTCAGCCGGAAACCACGACGTCGCTTAGGCTCCAGAGTCTGACAGTCGTAGTAAAACTTTAAAATGCATTAACTTAGTCATTTGGTAAGTTAAAACCAATTCGGTAGGGTATGGACCATTGAACGCGTGGTTAAAAAAAGGTTCCTTACCAACATCTTACTCTGATTAGCAGTAACCTTTACGTTTCACGTTCATTCAGCCTTAATCACAGCCAAACACGCAGACTTAAAATGGAGTAACACTGCTACCGGTAAGTCTTTTTTGGAGCATTGTCTTGTGTGGGTGTTAACTCCTCTTGACCAATTCCCATCAATGATGGCTTGCAAATGCGACAAAACATGGTACGCACAGGGATTTGGCGGTTGCGAAGAACTATGTTTCGGTCACCGGATGTTGCATGAAACATATTTGTGACAGTGAGACAAGTTAACTGCCGCTAGGGTCTGTTTCTTGTCGACGTGTTTAATGTTGTCTGTTCCGCAAGCTAGATGGAAGAGTAATTTAGTCAAACTTTAGTAACACACACTTATGCCAGATTCTTACTGTAGAACTTAAACATTTCCCAGACGACCGGTTTGGGGGGTTTAGCTCCAGTTAACAGCAAATGGCCTGGTCGATCCGTTGTCATATTTACTATGACTGCTCATTAGCGATTTACATTGCTCAAACATTGGACCGGAGGTATATAGGCCCTATACGAAGGTATATAGGCCCCAGAATCATATTCATCAGCCGCCTCTATTGTGGTTAGTTCGAAAGCAAGCCTGGACGGTTGGGCAACTTCAAAATCTTTCAGCTTAATCAAAACCTATTAGTAATATTATTTCTCTCATCAACAAAACAAAAGTTAGTAAATATTAAACTGGGTTTTTAGCTTTAAATCACAGATTTGCTAGCCTCAACTAAAAGTTATGCGGTTTTCCTTAAACTATGAGGACTTTATCAGCAGTATATGAGAACAAAGG
>QXVZ01033000.1:0-17284 GCA_008931825.1 Phallusia fumigata
CCGCCGCGCATCCCCTCCTCTGCTTTAGTAAGATCGATGTCGGAGATCTCAGATGGTGATTCGCTTTGGAGGGTGCTGCACTATCCTCATCCCGATTGGCTGATCAGAAACAGTCAAATCCTATGGCAGTTTTTTGTTCTTTTGTGTGACTGACTAATCTAATTCATTAATATGAGTTGCTAGAGTTAAAAAAATACATAAAAACAGTAAAAAACACACTAAGATAAAACTGGAGGAAAACAAATGGAAAAGGGTGAAAAGAAGACAAAGCTGATTTTAAGTAATGTGTGTGTGAGGGCACGGGAGCGGAGGTGTTTCAGGTGTGGAGGAGTCGTATTGGTTTAGTAGCTGTAAGCGATATTTTTTTATAAAGGAGGAGCGTGAGAGCGACTTTGTGACGTGTGGTATTTCTTCCCATACTTTTGGACCTCGATGACAAATTGACCTTGAACCAATCGCGGTGCTTATTCGGGGATGGAAATAATTCTGGCAGTCAGCGCTTCTGGTGTTGTGATTGTGGACTGACGTAACAGGTACAAACAGGGAGCTGTATGTGGAGGGTAGAGCACCAGCGTGGAACGCGTGCAACAATTTGGCTACCTCGAGTTTGTAAATGTCTTTAATTTTTAGAAGACGCAAATGATGATAGATTGGGGTAGCGCGACATCGGTAAGAGCTGCGAGTTATGGCTCGCAAAATTTTATTATGCTTGATGTTGAGGTTCTTTAGTGACGCGGCATAGCCACTGCCCCAAGCGGCAATTGCATACTGCAGGTGCGAGTATGCAAATGAATAGTAGATAGTTCGGAGAGTCTGTTCTCCCATGTAATCACGCAGCTTGTACGTGATACCACAAGCTTGTGCTAGTTTTCTCTCCACGTGCGCTATGTGCATTTTCCAATTTAACTGATCGTCGAAATAAACTCCGAGGTATTTTGTACACGTCGAACGCTGTATTTGCTGCGTTCCTATGGAAATCGAAAACTTATGTGCGTCAGAGCGCTTGGTTGGAGAAAACAGTAGGTACGTTGTTTTACCCGTGTTAAGAGATAGTTTGTTGTGCCGCATCCAATTATCCACATACGTGAGTTCATGGTTTACATTTACCTGCAGGTCAGCCAGGGACTCTGATGACATGCATAGACACGTGTCATCAGCAAACAGTTTAGTTGTAAATTTTGATGCAGTGGGCAGGTCATTTATGTAAAGGGAAAAGAGACGAGGGGCCAGGGACGAACCTTGAGGGCAGCCGCAAGTAACATTACGGGGTAAACGAAATCGAAAAAAGGGCAAAAAGCACTGCATTCATAGTTTTTGTTGTCACGGTTTTTCTTTGTACAAGATAACAAACAAACAATCTGAAGTGTACACCTGTGTGGAGATTGCAGGCTTCTCTCTTGACAAACGAAGGAATTTTGAGGTATTGAGGTGTACAAACTGGGTGCGCGCTACCAAGGACGGTGGTGGCTCACGTTCTCACATAGAGACTCATAAGCGCATATGTACCATACATAAAAAAAACTCTGCTATAAACTGTCAATTTATTTGTATAGTGCCGTGCTTGGAGTACTCTAACCAGGTTTTGATTCTTAGACATGACCAATAAGTTAAACTCGAACAGACCGCGTTTGTCCACCTAAATGTCGAAAAACCTAATGCAGATAATTGTTCTGTATATACCGCGAAACTAACACATAAAATACTCATCATCACTTGAATGAGTTAAACCATTTGACTGATTAAATTGTTGTGAAATAATTTCTGCAGAAATAGGTACCGTCAATGCCGTCAAAGAGCATATAACTGCTTTTGCTCTATTTTGAGCAAAACCATGCACGAGACAAAGGTTTACGCAGTAAATATTGAGATGACATAGATGGTAAGCGTCCTAATTATTATTTATTTTAATGTAAACTTAATGTAAGAAAATAGTTCATTAAATTGTTTTAAAATTTTATTTACAAGCTACAGAGCGACGTACAGTACACACAAATCGGGCGTTTTAAGAGACAAGATGAAAACATTTTCAATCAAGTGCAGAATTTCACGAATGCTAAAAGTTTATAAAATGTGTCCTATACTCAATAAACAATCATTTGTTTAAAGGCGTGGGAAATTTGTTTTCTGTTTTAAACCATTCTTCACTGCAATTGCATGAAAATACACAGCTGCTATGAAAACACACGACAAACCATACCTCATCAAAGTACGTGGTAAAGGAGTACTATCGATTTACAATTATAGTTGCAACTTTTGGTGGTGTGGAAACAAAAGAAAACCCATCGTTTTAAATCAAACGAAATAAGTAACAAGAGACCGGCATACAAAACTAAAAATCAAGACACTTTCAAGTAGAACCAGCTTTAGGACACTCAACTAAACTAAAACTACGTTTGGAATAGCGTCATTCCATACGTTTGCTCTTATTTAATTACTTATTTTCTATGTTTACGATTACTTTTTTGCCAAATTGAAAGAAAAAATGCAGCTAAACCAAGAAATACTTATTTTTCTTACAGTTTACAATTTCCAGGGATCCAAGAACAATGTTTACAAAAATAAAACAACCGAAGAGAATGTAAAAGGGCGAGCTGCGTTGCCCAACATGATTTTCACATTTCCTCTTTAGTATTTTCCTCCCATGTAAGCGGGATTTTCAATACGCACAGACGCCTTCGAGAAAATCGGATTGACACCCTGGAAAAGCAATTTGTAAAGATTTATAATAAAGATTCTTGTCAAATACATTTTTAGATACAGCATTAAAAAGAAATAAATTGTACCTGCGTCCATTTCTTTTGGCGCGTTTCTTCCATGAAGCTTTCATATTCCTGTTTGTCACGCAACGTTTGGTAAATCTTCCAAATGATGAGAGCAATAAGTCCAATTAGAACAATTCCTCCAACAACGGGCAATACAATAAGAAGAGGGTCAGTTTGCTTGGGACAATCTAAAATAGATGTAATAATCCGTTTTTACTATTTGGTTTTAATTAAGTAGCATATTTGCTGTTATTTTTTGTTAAAAGGGTCGATTAAAAATAATCAAAACGGTTAGGCGTTGTGTACAAAGTTACGAGTTGTCGAAATCTGAACTAGGAAGCCTGTATGTTTTGACGTTTATAATTTTTAATCGCATATTATTGTTTAGCATTTAATCATTTTGGGTCGATTTTTGTACTGAAAAAAGCAATGACTTTCTCTGCAAGTAATTTAAAAAAACGCCTTTTGAAATACNAGTTGCAACTTTTGGTGGTGTGGTAACAAAAGAAAACCCATCGTTTTAAATCAAACGAAATAAGTAACAAGAAACCGGCATACAAAACTAAAAATCAAGACACTTTCAAGTAGAACCAGCTTTAGTACAACCAACCAAACTAAAACTACGTTTGGAATAGCGTCATTCCATACGTTTGCTCTTTTTTAATTACTTATTTTCTATGTTTACGATTACCTTTTTGCCAAATTGAAAGAAAAAATGTAGCTAAACCAAGAAATACTTATTTTTGCTACAGTTTACAATTTCCAGGGATCCAAGAACAATGTTTACAAAAATAAAACAACCGAAGAGAATGTAAAAGGGCGAGCTGCGTTGCCCAACATGATTTTCACATTTCCTCTTTAGTATTTTCCTCCCATGTAAGCGGGATTTTCAATACGCACAGACGCCTTCGAGAAAATCGGATTGACACCCTGGAAAAGCAATTTGTAAAGATTTATAATAAAGATTCTTGTCAAATACATTTTTAGATACAGCATTAAAAAGAAATAAATTGTACCTGCGTCCATTTCTTTTGGCGCGTTTCTTCCATGAAGCTTTCATATTCCTGTTTGTCACGCAACGTTTGGTAAATCTTCCAAATGATGAGAGCAATAAGTCCAATTAGAACAATTCCTCCAACAACGGGCAATACAATAAGAAGAGGGTCAGTTTGCTTGGGACAATCTAAAATAGATGTAATAATCCGTTTTTACTATTTGTTATTAATTAAGTAGCATATTTGCTGTTATTTTTTGTTAAAAGGGTCGATTAAAAATAATCAAAACGGTTAGGCGTTGTGTACAAAGTTACGAGTTGTCGAAATCTGAACTAGGAAGCCTGTATGTTTTGACGTTTATAATTTTTAATCGCATATTATTGTTTAGCATTTAATCATTTTGGGTCGATTTTTGTACTGAAAAAAGCAATGACTTTCTCTGCAAGTAATTTAAAAAAACGCCTTTTGAAATACAAAATGGGTGAAAAAGTTGAAGCCAGGTGCACCTTCTATCAACACTATAATAAACAATATGTGTTTACAGGAACTATGTGTACATACCTAGGAGCACATGCGCTCATTTTTCGATCAGCACATTTATGCACGTTGTGCACATTTTAGATCTGCACATTTCGTGTACATTTACAGCGATTGAGTTAAACATTACCCTACTTTTCAAACCCAATACGAACCGTTCTCTTTGTCGTGCTTTTTTACAAACAATGTGTACCCGGTGTTAGCGTCAATCCAAATTGCTCTGTACGACCCAACACATTCCGATTTTCCGGTTACCGGGCAAGTTTCGGTTTCTGGTATATCACTGAGACACAAATGCGTTAGCGTAAAGAAAAACAAAATTTTCCATGTTTAACACAAATCACCTTTCAGACAAACAACTTTTACACTTCTCATCTGAGCATCCAAATCGACAATCTGGTATAGGGTTCTCCACTTTTACTTGAAACCTGCCTGAGCAAGGGTTTTGACAATATTCAGAAACAGACTGCAAAAAAATTGTTAATGTGTCAAGAAATAAAATTTACATGGTAAAAAAAACGAACTAACCTGGCCAACGTAGTCAGCTTCATATGCGCACTGCGCACAATTCTTTACCTCAGCCCCAGCACATGTAACGTCAATGTCCTTACAATTTGGGTGAATACATTCTTGACAGTAGCGGCCAGAATAATACTGCGTAAAACAAAAAGCCTTAATGAGCTCCCTGGCCTCAGGAAATGACACTAGAACCTGGTTCGAGTTTTAAGTTCACGTACTTTATCACATTCACACTTGTTACAATTGCACGTTCCATGACCAGAGCACTGCTGCGACTCGGGTGTTTCTTTGCACGTTTTGTTATTGCAGCTGCAAATTCCAGTGTTACTGTTTAAAGTCCAGCCGTCAGCAATTTTACATTGACATGTAGGTTGGTTGTTACAATTCACGCACTCTCCTCTGTCAATACCTGTATCACGTGCACACGAATTGGTTCAAATTTTATAAAAGTATTAATTCGCAAACCCGAACCTAATAAAAAGGTAATTGGCACAAATTTCAAGTGTTGAAAAATATTTGGTAAAACATTATAGCTTTTAGTGCTATGACAATTTTTATGCATCAAATGTTTGGTAGTTTGATGGCAAATGACTAGAAGAGAAAACTATAAATTCCCAAGCTGCGTATGGTAATTAATCGAGAATTAATTACCAGGTAGATTAGCAAATTATATTTAAACCGCGATACTAGAGCTTAGTAATTTTCGACCAAATTCTTTGTTCCAAGGTAGATTATGATCGAGTTTTTACGATATAACTCGGCTTATCAAACTGACCTCCACATAAATCTCCCGCGGAGTCTAATGAACATCCTGTACTCTTGCATTGGCAAAATTTATTGAAATATCCTTCGTTACATTGGCAACTTCCACATTCACAAAATCCGTTACCACTGTGGGCAGAATAGCATTGCATGATTATGTCGTCTTAAATTGGTGTACGAAATGATGTGGATTATACGTACTTGCAAAGAGGTTCCGCTGTAGATTTTCCTGGTTCGGTGCAATTTGCCTCCAATGGAATTTCAGATGTTGATGGTGTACATTGGCATTGTCGGCCTAATCTTCCAGGGTGACATGCGCATACTCCACACTACAAGCGTTATTTGCCACAGCTTTAGAAGAACTTATCACACAAAATCACATTAAAAGGAAATTCTACCTTACCTGTAAGTTACCGAAACCGTTGCAGGCAGGGCTGTTCACAATTGGGTTCTTGGCGCATTCACAATCACAGACATAACCTAAAATATATTAAATCAAATCACATATCTTCACTACCACCATGGGCGCCGGCACGTAGGGGAAAAAGGGGCACTTGCTATAAATTATATCTTTTTTCCGGAATTCCAAAAATAATTTATTTATTATAAATGTTCCATCAAAAATCTCATAAATGAAAAAGTACGTATGTAATTAGTTTCGCTCCCCCTTGGAAAATTTTCTGCCGGCGCCCATAACTATACCACACGAAGATTTTTCCAAAAACAACTTCAATTTGCTATGGTCTGAATTTTACATCACCTATGTTAATCTTAACTTCGTCTTTAAGAGAGTTTGATGTCACTTTGACGACGTCTGTCTTTGTGGTGTCGGATGGACAAGTATTTGCCGTAAAATCGAACTGAAAAACTACCTGAAACAGTTAGCAACAGGTGTTTTTTTTGAGAAAACGCATCGGTGTAAAAAGAAAGGCTTATTCTGCACTCCCACTTCCGCTTTTATGCTAAAAGTCAAATTCGTTCACAAACCTCGTCATCAATCGATATGTTGTTGCATTCAAGGGTATTTTCAATCCAAGTTGTGGGATTTTGTGGGCATAACACTCGATAGGCCATCGTAACATAATCAGGATGGCTAGGTACTGATAATTGGATTTTACTTTTCAATTCCTACAAAACAGATCTGAGTGAACTGATGTGGAAAACTAGTCTAACCATCATTTACTTCTAAAAAGTCAAAAATGTACTCCGTAATGTTTACGATGTTAAACTACTTTAATGAACGCAACAAATACATAGAAATTCCACTATTATTAACATTATGTATTTCAAGAACTCCAGCCTCCAAATATGCAATTTGATGTGCGTCAGTTAAAAGGCAGTAATGATAATCCTGCCAAAAATCATACACGACAAGCCAAATATGCCAATTGCTTTTCTTGAAGCTACTTTCTCACTTTTTGTCTTACTTACTCGTGCCTACCGTTTCCTGTGCAACATTTAACGTCATTTGGGCTACTTACGTCGTACGACTTTGATATGACGCCGACAACATTGCTTGAATCACTTTCCAAAATTCCTACGAAAGAATTGTCCATCAATTTGGGCAAATCCTGAAACGTGGACACAAAGTGAGCATAATGGCATAGTAAGGTTACCAAAGCAGAATTTGAATTTTTCTCACCTTGTACATGTTGTGCACAGCATCGGTCACCGCAAAAATCGTCTGGATTTTGTATGTGTTGAAAGCTTCTTTAAGCTGTCCAACTGAAGGATAATCTATAAATTTACTTTTGGAATAAACCATTGCGTCCTTCATGTAAGGATGAACACCCTGAAAAAACATAAGTGCTATAATTTTTAAGCCAGGAAAAGTTTTGTTTGTGAGAAAAAACATACTTTTTCCAAGTGACATTTCATGTCGTTTGCCTCTAGAATAGCAGCAAGTTTTCCGTCCATTGCAATATGAGGTGATGCATCAGTAGTAAACAAAATAACATGAAGCGCTTCTTTTCGCCATTTTATGATATCCTTTTAATCAAAAACGACTTATGTCAACAGAAGTGCTGCTATATAGTACATCAGACATACACTGGAAAGTAGATCAAATCCGTACTAAACAAACCTGACAAACAGCAATTTGCATCAATGCATCAAATCCACCTTCTGGCGAATCAATGTTTCCGGAGATGTTAGTGGACTGGACAGCTTCAATAAAATTTAATTCGTCCGATGTAATTGAGACTTGATGACGAAAACCAAACACCGGGGCACACGAAGAATTATTGTCAGTTGTTGAACAAGGATTTATCAATCTAAATGAAACAAAAAATACAGCTATTGCCAACACCGTAGAAAACTATTCCACTACGGTAAACAAGATTAGGCGTTTTGATAATTTCCGTTATGCCTAATAAAATTTTTTGAATTTACATGTCCGGCGACATTAAAATATGTACATTTAATGTTGAAAGGTATTTAATAACGATAGTAACGATGTTAATACATTTAGATTATCTGACATTCTTTCTATATCCAATAAAACTTACTGCTCCGGCACAGTACTTGCGTAAGGCATCATTACTTTGTCAACAAAACTTCCGAAACCAAGTTGAATATTCTTTGTAACTCGTTGTTGGATATCTAGAACTAAGCTTTTTCCAAGATCCTGTGTAATTACCCTTTTTGTTTTACATATCTTAAATTACAACGTTTATAAAAAAACTCTTAATCAAAACAAACCTGCAGTTTTTCCAAGTCGTCCTTCATAGAATTGGAAAGATCCATCACATAATAAAGATCAAGTGGATAGTCAACAACTTTTCGGAAGGTTATGTTCACAGCTTGTTTAAGTCCTAAACAAATAAACAATAAAACATACATCCAAAAATAGTTCTGTCTATGACTCTTTAAGTGCTGTTGCGTCAGAACACTGCACGGTGTGACGTTTTCTTTTACCTGATAATTAAGGTCACATACAATATTGACGTCATGAAAATGCCTAATTATGATTTCACTAAGATTAATACGTTTTATCTACTAAAATTTGTATGTGTGCCCATAATCAAGGATGGCAGTACGGTACGCAGCAAAATCATCAAAGGTACGGTACGCCCTTCGCACCAAGGTACGTGGTACGCTAATCTCAATACATACCGTACCGTTTCCTATCCATTACAATAGATGGCATTACGGAAAGGTACGTTGGTACTGTACGCTCTTCGTAACGAGGTACGTGGCACGCCCAAGTGATTACGTACCGTACTGTATTGCATGTGTGCCTTCGTTAAACAGCGTTAAAAAACTAAACAAACAAATTAGTCTTTAACCTTGATAATTTATTTTAAAACTCTATCTGTTCAATTGTTGGTACAAAATAAAAATCCTGAAACAATTTTAATCATTGAAAAACGTGTGTTGGGAGCAAAACAATTAATAATTGTTGCGAAACATACCCAGACGGAGGCTCAAATCAACTTCTTGTGGTTGCAGCTGAAGAACGGTGACGTTGGTTGAGTTATAAAATGCCTCTTGGTCAACGATCGAAAAAGGTTCGTTGACTTTGTCAACTGCGGTTGATTCTGGGTTCACAATGAACTTCGTTCCGCATTTTCCTCTATGTTCCCTGCGTTAAACGCCGATGTAAGAAGCGGGCACAATAACTTAGTAGATGCACCAGAAACCTGATTATTTACGCCTACACCAAGCGAAATAAACTTAACTTAAACCTTTACATACAGGTCTGTTTATAGACAGCACTAATCACACAATAGAAGTATCAAACAGATTGATACTAAGCGGTAGGCCTGCCCCTGAGTCACTAAAGTCAAAATTAGGGGAAGTGTCCCTTATTTTGTAAATAAACTGTTACTTTTTGGAAAATTTCAAAACATTTTACAAACAAAAAATTTATTTTCTTGGTGAAAGCGATTTTACATACACTGATTAACTCTCAAAATTTACAAGATTAATTTTAACAAAAATCGTTTTGGTAAAAAGTTCAAGAGAATAAGAATTTCAAGGATATGCAACAAGTCGTTTGGGGAAGCGTCTTGTTTGTCACAAAAGTGTTGTTTGGAAAACCGCACATTATTTAAAACTCCTAAAGATATATAATGATGTCTCGTGTAAGTCAGCCAATCTACAGTTAGCAGTAAACACTGCCGTCTTCCACGGTCTGGTCAAAAAAGAGTTTGATATGTCTATTTTGGGAGTTTCACTTGTCAAAGGGTTTTTACAGCTGAAGGGTTTAAGTGTTAAATTTACAGATTGATAGGCATGTTTGTAATAGTTGCTTCAATAATCGCTTATGTGCAAACGTCATTTGCTGCCAAGGCTATATCCGTGTTCGATTGGGCAATGACAAAAGGTTAGAAATTTTTGTGTGCAAATTTGGTACGTGGCAACACAGCAATTAAATAATTGGCAAAAATATCACAATATATGTATTTTCCTAAGCTGTTTTTAGTTCGTTTACTTTAATAGGGTACATTTCAACATTATGTACAGCTTACAACTTTCGCTCATAGCAATAACTTACGCTGCAGTTCTGCATCGTTGCTGTGTACCCTGGGTGGTACTGTTGTCAATGCACCATGTACAAGAGGGATCGGCGCGAATGCACATTCCACAGTTGTTTATATTCAGGCAAGGATTGTCTGTGAAAAGGCATCAAATATCAAATAACTGTTTTATTTTCTTCCTTCTAAATAGTTCACTGTGATTCGCGCGGGTATCGCAACTTTATTGGTTACAATTAATTGCTTCGCTTTCTCGCGGATTTATTAGTTTTTCTTTTTACGGCGAACGATCACATTGGTGACAGTTCGATCTAAAACTAGTTCATGTCTAACGTATAAAAACAGCAAGAGAGTTAACATGCCACAAATAAGATTTATTACAAATGGTAACGTTATCAGTAACAGATCGTCCAATGGTATGTGATGAAATATATTAGCCGAATTAGGCAGTTTTGAAATGACGTAAAATCACATTGCTTCGACACTAAACTTTGCTAGACCCGTACACCTGCTATACAAACAATCGTTTTAAATGCAAGCTTTCTAAAATTTTGGCGTGAGGAGCAATTAGGAATCGAAATCCATTTACGGTTTGCGACAAACTATTTAATTCAGTTTAAGATGAAGATCAAAAATTATTACCCTGTGTATAGAGTCAAACTTACCCTGTGCGAAACATAGTTGCATCACATAAAACGCAAAAACTAGGCAACAATAACCCCAGTTCCTTTTGCCCACCATCATAAACTCCAATATCTTGTCGAACTTACGAAAAAACTTCAGGAACTTAAGGCTTTAACTGTCTGATTTGTAAAATATCTCTTTTTAACACAATAGACTCAAGCAACAATGGCTTACTCACTGGCGCGTTCTGTTTTTAGCGTTGGTCTGGTGTTAACGGCAGTGCATCCTAAACCGTCTGTTGTATCAATACAGCGTCACTTCCTGATCGTCACAAACGAAGCTATCATGCGCTTATTCTTCCCCGTAATGAATCACACTAAACCTGATATCAAATTTCTTCATGATCGGGTTGCAGCGTGCGACAAGCTTTTTTAGGGCTAAGGGAAACTTGTGTTATAGTACGCCATAAAATTTACTTGTCGAAAGGCCAGGTAGTCAAAATACGATAGTACATTTCCATCAACACAAAGCTGTAGAAAGGGTTGGCCTGACGTGCACCACACAATATCCAACATTATAATTTTTATTGCGCTAAAAAAATTTTTGCCAGTAACGCAGACNTTTTACTCACAAACCACTTATAATCATTTGTGGTGTGATGTACATACTGGGGGGTTTTTTTCTTCCCAATAAAGATGTCTTACAAAAATGTTTCTATTAGGAAATTACAAAATTGTGAGATGCATCGTTGGAGGGTGTAATTATTGTCATGAATTACAAAACTGGCAAGTCATATTACAAAGGTTGACAATCACTGGTTGTTACCAATGGTGGTATTTGTATAAAGTTGCTCATGGTGTTGTTTAAACTAAAGTTTGACACAGAAATGTCAATGATTAACTGTGGAAACAAATATGTAGGTCTGCCAATTTCCTGGGACAAAGTCTGCTCACGACATGTTTCTCTATTGTTTGCATTCATAAGCTCAGCTATCAACATTTTAACTCTATGCATTTTTGGAAAGACCAACTTTCTGACTACAGTACTACTTTAATTCATTTTAACCTTTCCACATCTTCTGTTGTGTAAATCCAATAATTTTTGGCTTCCAAACCCAAATCTTCACTTGTTCCTTTCAAACCAACCATAATTTGCAAACAAGCTAAACCTTTTTCCACCCATTCAATGTTGTCAAACAATCCTATAAAAAGAGTAAAGTTTGATGACAAACTGTGGTGGGTAGCACAGATTTGGTCTATGTCAACAATAATGCCACCTCCACCGAGAATACATACCCGCATGTAAGCTTTGCTACCACATAAAATAAACCTACAACAATATATTCCTGGGTGATAAATTATAATTATTCTTTAGGCCATAAATAACATTAAAGAACAAACATTCAGAAAAAGAGAAAGATTAAAAAACATAGAAATTAAAAAAGATGCCACCAAGCACATACCATATTGATTTTTTATGGTTTTTGGTAAAAGGTTATGGAAGGTGTTGTATATCCCAGCATCTGAGATGACAACTGGAGCTTTTATTTCCATTCCAGGGCATACAGTACATGTAGCCAACTTCACACCTTTTGATGAGCATAATAGCATGAATTTAAACATCACACAGGAACAAGACAATGACTACAACACTTATTGAAAAAATGTCTACATAGAAGTATTGGCTTCTATTTTTTGCTGGCATCACAAACGATGTCATAAAATGACTGCTCAGGTGTTTCGATTTAAGTATATTTGAACCGTTACATATTAATGTTAAAAAAGATACTGCAGAAAAGTATGCCAGGTAGTTGGAACCTATTGAGTTTCAGACTCAACAGCCTTACCACTTGGAATTTTGCTCATGACACATAGGTAAGTTGACATGTAAATAGTAATATTACAAATGAAATGTATGTATACAATGCTTCTACACATCCAAATATTTTTTGGTCCCTTATGATTGCAAGACAAGTAATGGACTTATTACTTACAATTCTGCAACAATTGAAATTTAACTATGATCCTTAAAATTTGATGATTGTAACAAAAACAAAATTGCCTTACAACATAGTCAAAATAAAAGTTGTTTATGTTTGAACTTAACACAACCTACCACATGCTTTTCCATCATCAAACAGAATTTTATCCACACGGGCACGAGCCAAAACCCTTCCGCCAGCAGTTTCAATCGCAGGAACCATTTGGAAAGCAATTTCACTTGCACCCCCATATGGGTAGAAGCCACCAGTACGAACAAAATGATTGATTAACATGCCATGCATAAGAAATGGTGCTCTGCTTGGAACACAACCTGTTGATGCAATATCACTATTTAACTTGTTAATAAATGTATGTATTATTAACTCTGTAAAGTAAAGAACCAGCTTATCCACAAACATAATGGAATATTTTTGCTTTTGTTTTTTGGGGGGAAGGTACTACCTTGACATATTCACATACTTTAGCTGAAATATTTTGCTGTTTGATGTTGTAGAAATATTGATTGTTTATCACATCCATGTTTCAGTTACTACCCAATTAAGGCAAACAAATAAGAAAAATTGTATAGCCTGCTATTGCACATAAATTTTTACAGCACAAAAAACATACGTTCCAACTAGAAGGTTAAATTTCACCATATTGCCAATATATATCCACCATATCACAATTTAAAGAGGACATAACTTTACTAAATAATTTCACATTCGGTATGGTTACCTACACTTTTTAGGTTTTTATGACATGGTTTTTGGGTAATGACGTGATTGTTTCAGCGGCAGAAATACACATGCAAAGTTGTAGATTATGCATTTTCTCTTTTATCATTTTCATACATAGTTTAATATTTATACCCTCTTTTTTAGGGCTAGCAGGGGTAAGGCTCATAGGCTTCAATTCCCAGGATGGCAGGGGAGGCGGCCACCACACTGGAAATTTCTAGGGTGGCAGCCATTATAAAAAATCTATGGTGCCACCCCAGAAATTTCCTAGATTCGTTATTTTATTTTTGCTTTGAAAACGTGTTTCTTGTCTCGACACAATTATTTTCCGAAGACATGTTTACACCAAGCACATGCATGCAAGCCAAATTTCTTTTTGTTCGTTAAACAACGCAGGCGGAAGATCCATTTTACGAATCTCTTGTGCCACATGCACAGACAATATTAGATAGTATAGTGACATTATGAACCAACAGGTGTACGTCGTGTAATTTGATTACAAGTCAGACAGCTTGGATTTGATCATTTTGCCACCCCACACGAAAAAACTTTGCTAAAATATTGACGCCTATGGTATGACTGAGGATCAAATGAATCAATCAACATACTATAATGCCCCAACCAAAAGTCTCAAAAGTCCATATCCTTTGAACATTGTTTGAACATTTTACCACTAGAAGCATGCGCAACCTATAACTACCATAATTCACATNTGCTCGTGGGCCTGCGGCCCACCTCAGTCCTTCTTGGCCACCCTTGCATTGTGCTATAAATAAGATACAAAAACTAGAAGGGGCTTTCACAGGTCAAAATTAATGGCCAAACAGACACAGCGTTGAACCTATCCAACAAGCAGCATTTCCTTTCATCACAGACACATTGTGGCATGATAAAATCCCAATATTTCTGTCTCATGCTTTTGGTTTCCTTTTTCCCATGAGACATAGACAATTGGCACATCAATTGCTTACCACAGTAGAACATGTCCAATCTTGTAAAGAATACTGTGTACAGTGCACAAACTATATCTGACAACTGTGACAGTTTTGTACAAATCAGCCCAACAATTAGTGCCAAAAGTGGACAAAATTTCCAGAAAGAACAAAGAAAATAATAAAAGAGAGAAACAATATTGTCTGTAGTTAGCCACTGATGTAAAAAATGTATTGCGCTGAAAAAACCCCCAATTAAACTAGAAGGGTGGCTTTCACCATATTGCCATTCCATGTACACTATTACACCATTAAAAAATGCATATATATTCACCATGTCATTTCACATAGGGTCACATAGTTACTTAAGCTTTTTATAACATGATTGTTTCTACAGGCAAAAATGCATGGGTCCCAACACATGCAAAGTTGTAGAATAATTGTGGTTCACTATGAATGTATATACAGAACAAAAGCAGATATTTTTTGTTGTAGAATAATTGTGGTTCACTAAGAATGTATTTACAGAACAAAAGCAGATATTTTTTCTTTAATTTTATGTAAATTAAAAAATGAAACTAGAAGGGTGGCTTACCATATATAGACATTCTATACATACTATTACCAGATATTAAAACATGACATATTCCCCACATTATATTACATTGGGTCTCAGTTACCTGCGCTATTTATGACATGATTGTTTCCGCTGGCAGAAACGCATGGGTCCCCACACATGCAAAGTTCTACATATTGCGTTTTTCTGAAAAATGCCCAGGCTATAGATGTAAACAAGGCATTCAGCGTACCACAACAACATGTGTCACAAACTGTCCAAGCTGCATCAACTTTGGACATTGNCACCCCTATTATGGAAAATTTGTGGTGCTCGCAACCACCATATCTGCCAGCTATGAAAGAGTTTATTCAGATCCTCTACACATTTCATGCTTAAAGTGGGTGGACAAGCACAGGGGAGAAAAAAGGATAAAGAAACGAAAATGATGAATATGATGGCAGTAGCAAAGAAAACAACTTACCATAGTCCCCAAATGAGTAGGCCAAAACACACTTCAGCTCTTTGTTATCTGTTAATTCATCCAACATTTGTTTGAGTGAGGTTTGTGTCAAAAATTCATATCTAGGGAAGGATTATAATATTAATAGAGTGCACATGGCTTCAATATAGATACCCTGCAAAGAACTGTTGTTTTCCCATCATATTAACATTGAAACACATTTGATAAGGTTCATAAACCACTCCAAGACAATGTGCAAGAAAGAAATCATTTTACCACAAAAGGATAACAGCACAACAATACACTGATAGCTGTTTTGAAGTTGTTTTAAAGTAAATCTGGTACTATTTACAATTACTTTACATACTAAACTACAGTCAAAGAAAAATGTTTTTAAATACACTAACGAATACCTTGTAAAGAAAATTTTATGCAGTTTCAGCTTGAAAAATAATTTCCAGACAAAAAGTGGAAATATTTTCAATATACAGTATAGTGAAGCAGCACTTGAGCATTCCTAATAACACAAACAATGCTTTATTATTTTGTAAATAATGGTTTAAGCAACAATAATGTCCGTTGACATTTCTTACTTTTAAAATTGCAAAGTATTTGTCAATGGCAGCTTTGTCATCAGGAAAATGTTTTATCAAAAGTTTTTTCTGCTCCTCCTTGCCTTTCGTGATGATAAACTTTCGTGGTAATTTATCTGTAAAATCTCTATTTAATGTAGTGTTTAAACTAAATTAAATATTCAGAACAAATGTTACCTTATTGCACATTTGACCTTACTGAAAATGCTAAAATACAAATGTTGCTATATTAGCTCTTAACTTGCAGTCATACTCTTTTACTGTGCATTGCTTTGGCCTTATAGAGCTCCACATTTACAAACACTTTGGAGCCAGAGTAAAAGAAATTTATACTTCATCATACCTTTTCCTTACCTTCCTTATCTATAACAACGCTATCAAAATCATCACACAATGGAATCCACTTCAAGTTATCATCAGTAAGCAAATCAATTAAACATCGATTTAGGCTTCCTGCTTCCATGTTTCCAATATAATGTATTCCTACCAACAAATATAGTGTGTATCATTAAATTCAAACCTTATACTGTTGTTTGGGTATACATTCTGGCATAATTTTTTACGGTTGTATTGCAATTTACTTTGTTCAATTGCTGAATTTCTGCCTATTAAAACTTTCGTTGGTAAACAACGAACATTTACAGTTGACCCTATTTTAACCCAGTGCCATGTCATGCATAATTGCGGTTTATTGTTTTTACAGTTCTGAGTGGCAGTTTGCTACCTTTGCAGTTGGATACCACGTATAGAAATGCAAGCAAGTTTTAGCTTGTTTTGATACATCTGCTCCAAGACAAAATTTAAAACAGGTTGTTTTTGCCAATCAGCTGTACATCATCCAATGCATCCAAAAATTTAAGAGGATAAATACTTAATTCAAATACTCTACTACCAAACTTTACAAATACGTTTAACAGTTACCTACGAAAATACAGATGTGCTTTGTGTTATTCATTCATCAAAAAGCAAATAGTTTAATATTAACTTTTTTATTTAGGGATCAAGCTTACACCCCGATGCCATAGTATTGTCCACAGTTTATAATTTGTACCAGATTCCCAACCCTTTTGCTCGTGGGCCTGCGGCCCACCTCAGTCCTTCTTGGCCACCCTTGCATTGTGCTATAAATAAGATACAAAAACTAGAAGGGGCTTTCACAGGTCAAAATTAATGGCCAAACAGACACAGCGTTGAACCTATCCAACAAGCAGGGTTTCCTTTCATCACAGACACATTGTGGCATGATAAAATCCCAATATTTCTGTCTCATGCTTTTGGTTTCCTTTTTCCCATGAGACATAGACAATTGGCACATCAATTGCTTACCACAGTAGAACATGT
>QXVZ01033002.1:0-15665 GCA_008931825.1 Phallusia fumigata
GTACACAGACACTTGAATAATTGGGTCACGGGTTTCACGACCATCCCCAAACGGTGACCGATAATTAGGAGACGTATTAAACAAAAAAATTATGCTACAACACTGAACGGGAAAAATCTTACCTAACAACCCATATTTTGGAGAAAAATTGTTTGCTGCTGTTATGGGTGATCAAAAAGATCCAACACACCCTTTTGGGATCACGTCATCAGTAAAATCGAAACCTATTTATGTCTGTTATGAACGACAGTAGGCGATTCTGATGAAAAGGCCAGTGCGTGGGCACTTAACATAGCTTTTGACACTTAGGAACACAAGAAACAGACTTAAACATCGGATTAATTTGAAACATAACTGCCAGAGAGCTTGTACATAGTAAATACATACTAATCACAGACGTTTCGCATATACCTGTTGTCATCAGAAGAAAAATCAATTGTTGAAACGTTTGCATTACAATGTATTCTCCACATACACGCTCTTTGGCAGTTATGTTTTGAACTTTGCCACATAGATTTAAAAATCTGCACAGCAAGAAATTCTTACCGCATCCAAGCTCGTCCGAGCCATCCCAGCAGTCGCTATAGCCGTCACAGATGAGCGCGTTTGGCACGCAATCACTGAAGTGTGACCGGCACTGCAATTCGCCAACTCGGCACGTTCGCGTTTCGCTGCTCATCCCCATGGAAACCGTCGTTGCGGTTGACTGCACATGACCTGTGCTGCTCTGCTTGCCAGAATCTGAAAGGACAAAATGTTGGAGGGTTAGTTGGGGTGTGTTTTGTTATTCTAGCCCTGTCGAACAGCTAGCAGCAGCCTGGGTGCAGCCTAGCGGAACTAACACCGTTATCTGTGCTGGATTTAAAACCAGTACGCCCAACTCGAAGATCTTATGGTGCCAAACATTTTCAAACATTTTAACTTTTATAGAAGCAAAAGTATGAGGAATAAATGTACAAGGTTTATCGTTAGTGATACACAGTGGGAAATTGTTTGGTTGTTTTACTTGCACAGAAGAATAACACCACACGACCAATTCATTGCAAAAATACTCTTGCTTTACAACGCTGGATTTTCTGGGATTTGTATCACAAAAGGCAATTCATGGGATATATTTAACTAATTTGAGCATTACTTTACTGAGCGTTAGTTATAACGTACCATGACAAGTACAGTCTACATAACAAACAAACGAATGAACATTAGCTTGAGGCTCTAAGCTGACATTTGTCGCTGTTATACAACTCATTGGGATATTTTATTTCCGATGTGTTGTGATTTTACTAATTATGCCACTGGAATAGTCTATTAACTGGGGTATTGTAAATATGCAACAGACATTTTACATTTGTGCTTCGCCAGCTAGAGACAACAGGCACCTGGATTTGAGGAGGCTAAAAATAACAACAGCTCACTTGGTGTGATTTAAAAAAGTGCGTCAAGGACAAGATAAGCACAGCTCTGACGTCACTGGTGCGTTGGCAAAAAAAGTTATCTATCTAAGGACGCTATATATATACATATTTTTACCGGGCCAAAGTCATAAGATCCACTCATAAAACACTTATCCAACGCCCCAGACCAAGAAATGATAATCCATAGAAAAATCAAGTCGTTTCGCTTGGCAGCAAACCTATGCTAGTACCAACAGGCCGTAGCCAAAATCGACAAGCTTTCCCAATTCAAGCATGCTTACTCACTGTCGCCACACTTTGTCTACGTCACAGGTTCCCTTTGTCGCTAAGCACAGTGACGTCACTAAAGGTGTGTTCCTGGAGCGTGAAAGGAAGTCGCGAATTATATATAGAGGTCATTGGGGGAATAGAAGTACATTTTTATTAAGCGCACCTGCCTGTGTACAGCCTCTGGCGGTCGTGGTGTTTTTTGGAAAACTTACACCTTGTCGTTCTGCATGAATAACCAACGCAGTTTCAAGACACAGCGTACATTTCAGCATAGAGCTGGGCATTGTAGGCTCCCCGCGGGCCACATACTGTCCTTAAGTTAACTGTGACCGGCCCGTTTATGCTTATTTGGAATTACAAAATTAACAAATTTGATTGACTAATTGATGTTTTTTGTAAGGAAATCTAACTATTAATGCCAGTTACCACAACGCCCATACCGTACAGTCCACAAATTATTTCTAAAATATTACAAGAATGCGTTGGCGTTCAATTGCCAGGTGTTGAAGTGTTAAACCAGAGCGTCTGGTAATTAAGGATGTTATCAGTCGATACAGGTTACTATAATAACAGACACCTACTATAACTGCTACTTATTGTACTTGGACCCATTTGGTCTATAATTACGCATTTAAAGTCTCGCAATTATACAAAAGCGTCGGTATTCGAAGTGAGAAATCTAAATATGTAAGGTAACGGTGGGTCGCTAATGCCTGTCTGCTATTTGTAAATCGTATCAAGTAAAATCCAAAATCCTGTCTCCAACTTTAAACATCAAAAACCGAAATGCCTAAGCCAAGGTTTCAACGTTTTTTTGGCGGTGGCTCGCACACAAAATAGTTTGTAACCTTGCAAATTAGTTTTTTTAGGGTATCTTACTACAAATACGTATATGGTTGTCTTATGTATTAAGTCTACATTTTTATTGGCTAATTTTGTTGGGAAGAACGTCACCAGCAAGCTGCTTTTTTTGACATAATTGACCTATTAATGATGTCTTGAGGTCAATTATTTCAAAGTATTTTCAAAAAAGATTTTACAAAGTTTTTAAAACCTCTGTCTTGAGCGGTGGCGCACAAAGCAAACAAGGAGATAATGTTATGGCATTGCCCGTCCTTTTATGTGTTTTCATCCACCAAGGAGAAACCAAACCAACAAATAAGTGCAAAATGTGCTCGACTCTACTGTTGCTTCGTGGCGGCCAAAACGTGAAACTCAATTTGACCACACAACTAACTTCCGCCACCGGTATTATGTCCAGAGCACGTTTTATATTCATTCAGAGTTCTCAGTAAACGATTTCACCACACGTCAAAACAGAATCAAGCTTTCAAACCAAGTTTTAAAAGCAAAGCTATATACCAGGAACAGACGAACAGTAGAAATGAATGTCACTCACGTTTTTTCGCAAAATTCACTACCTATTATCTGAATCAAAACACAAAAACGCTTTAACCCCATAATAGCCTTTAAGGAATGCTTTCCAAACATTTAATAGGCGCCATCATTCTGGACCACAAATGGGCCATAACGTCATAAATGTGTTTCCGACATTAAAGTTGCCTTGGTGTTAGAAGATATGTGTGTCGCAATATAAAATCTCATAATTGTAACGTTCGCTTACACCGACATGGAAGGTTGCTACTAAGTCACGATTTCCTCGATAGATATTTAATTTCGCATTGTTGTAGAGCGCAGCACTCCCAAAATTCGTGCGCGTATAGATTGGAAAGACTGACACTTCATATGTTTGCGTTATGAAGGCAGACGATCGCAAAAATCATATGTTGGTGTTAGGAAGGCAGACAATCGCAAAAAGCATTACATTTGACTGTGTTGAAAATATGTACAAACTTTGTGCGGCTTTTTCTAATTGGACCATTGGTAAAAACTCTTTACAATTCTACCATGCTTTAACTGGTACATCGTTAATGATAAACGGACCAAAAAATAAACGAAATAATAGTTATGACCTTGCACGTAATGAAAACAGTTTACTACAAATGTCACAACAACCGCAGTTGCTATAATCATCGGTGATTGCCGGTGAACTTAATTATGGCTTTATGGCCCACAAATTGACATTACTTACAAGTACGTGACGTTACTGTTTGCAAGGCTAACAAACGTTTTGTGACTGTGAATAAAAAAGTTAAATCAGCAAAAATCTCAAAAATCTCTCCTAATAGAAATAATTTGAACCAAATACAAGTGATTTATACCTTATCAACGTAAACCATCAACGGATACTGACACGGGGTAACCACCAACCCAAAACCTAACACGGAATACTACTTAACACAGCACCAAAACCTGATAATCGAATATGAAGACAGATTGTAAGTGGGGCAGAGTTGCAGACACACAACACCGTGAGAACAAAACCCGTCAATGCAGCAAAAGCGAACTTAGGAGGACGTGAAGGTTGTTTTAACCGCAGCGTGTGACTCTTCGTGGTTCGAGTTCATGGCACGAATTTCTGTGTATCCTGTACACACCGATGGGGTTTTGCGAAAAAAGGCCCAATGGTTTGAAGTTAGTATAGGCGGGGTTATGTGGGCAGGTGATGGGTGTATCTTGTTGGGGATAAGCTGTTTGTTCTGTGGGTAAGCTACCGATGTTACACACCCCTAGGGGGGAAAATCCTTCGAAATAGTGTTGCCTTATAAGCTGTAAGAAACGCGGGGTGTGCCTAATTCGGGGTGGAACACGGATTTCAATTCGAAGTTTACAATAGCGGGCGTAAATTGGGTGCAAAACAACATATTTACCAAAGTTTTTCCGAAAAAAAAACCAGATTAACGAAGAAAAATAGTTCTGGGATTGCTGTTTATTTCTACTTACACTGTAAGCCCAAATGGTTTCTGTTTTTAGGCTCAGGTAAACAAAATTTAGTCACTGGAAAAATACCAAACCTTTTTGGTTAAGAGTCGGTCGTGTTTAAAGAGTACGAATGTGTTTTTTAATAAACGGATTTTAGAAATTACTAAAAGCTTCAAAACTAATCTGGAAGCGTACTTGATGCTTGGTAAAAAACAGAATGAATAACTTTAAACGACCAGTTATTAAGCAACAGGCATTTTTGAAGTGAAATATGCCCTAACGTCGGTTCCAGATAACGTTGCGGTTAGACTTCCACATCTTGCTTCGCCTGGAGCATTACCGGGCAAGTGAGATTGACAACATTGATCCTACCGCGAGGTTTCATTAAGGCTCCAGTCATCCACGTGCGAATTCCCCTTAACATACTGCTTGCCATTTCGACTTTGCGCAGTAACCGGTTTGTAAGCTAGTGTGACTATGATGCTGTCACACGTGGCAGCCACAGGAATTTACAATTTCTTTGGACCACCGAACCACATACCAGTTTCGGGCACTATTCCTATATTTACCTTGGATTTTGATCCCATGTCATCACTAGCTGATTAAGCCACAGGAATTTACCAACACTTCTTAGGCGACCGAAGAACGCACCAACCAGAGACAGTTGATCGAATTTCACCCCTGGGGTGATGTCATTATCACAGAATTTCAGAATTCCACTTGCGAAATTGATGCAACGCCCCCACAAAACTATCTTTATCATCGATGCGTTAAGATAAAATGCCAGAGTCACCGCTTTGAGATCTGAATTCCAATCGTTTTACAGTTTAGCACGAGAAGCACANAAAGTTGGTTGGACTTTCGACTCACCAGCGACAAGAATTTAATAAAGACGCTTGCTATTAAAGTCGTATTTATTGATATAAAACCAGTTTTACTACGGAACGGAATTATTGTGCGATGCCCTTGGAAAACTAAAACCACGCATCAGGGCGTCGCGACGCGCAGTTTGAGACCCACCGATGTTCGTAATTCAATCATAAACCTTTTAAAATGTGTAAACATTTCCCTACGCTGTTTCAAACACCCTCGACACACCAAACCAGCGGGCCGCAAGAATTTAAGTCGCCCACAATTAATGACGTCACAATGGTGCTGTAGTGACGTTAGTTACGTCACAATCTCCGGTGGGTGCTGAGTTTCAGGGTCGGCCGGAACGCCAAGGGGTTGCCTTACTCATGATAAAAGTGCCCTTTATACAGCGTGGGAACTTTTCACGGGCGATCTCGTTGCGAAATTTTCAGGCGAGAGTCCGGTATGTGAACCTTGGCTTTTGCCGGCTTTGCTTTCATCTTGGGCTTTTGAAAGGGATTCTAAGCGCCTTTCAAGCCATGAATCACAAATGCCATTATAAAATACACGCTACTATGCTCTGACACGCGTTAAAAGCTTGTAACCTTTGGTTTAATCGCATTCCGAATAAGTTACACACTTTGCAGTAACAAACATGCACTGCGTAAAACCAATACAAACTCTCTAATAGAGTGAGCAAAATTAGAAACAAATCATTACCATTATTTCAGGAAAAGTCAGGAGATTTTTTATCACAATGACCCTTGATGTAGCAAAAACCAGATGTAGACACATAATATGGACTCGTTTCATTCATTCAGACATAACTTTAACCAGCGATTATCCCCATAGTGGGCCATAAATCACTTTGCAGATGGACTACGGGGCAATATAAAAATTTTTGAATCCGAATTATCACCCCCAAGAATAAGGAAAACTAGTTGGATTTGTTCAAGAACCAGTTTCCTACAGCAGTGCATATCGGAATAAACCGCTAAGTTAGTTCAAAACAATGTGTGTTTGTATCACAAAACTCTAAAACAAGGGAGGCTTGCCAAGCTGATGAGACAGACGGTCACGATATTTTTTCAAAACGTTATCTAGGTCGCGTGAGAAAAAGGTTGAAAAACACTGGTTTCAACATTCAGTAATTTCGGGGCTGCATTGCGAACTGAAGTAAATTCAACCAACGCGTACAATACCAGCCATAACTTAATGAGGTTTCAAAACCCAATCACCAGGCAACACCGCCTATACCGCGTCATGTAAACGACGTGCGTTCGGCAGTTAAAACCACGCAAGGTCAACAAGAGGACAAGGCGAGGACAACTGAACATCATCGGACACTTAGGGGCCATTACAATTTCAAGGGCGTGGCTAGACGACAATCAATGGATATGACACAGCTTTTCAATGAGCAAAGGTCGAACAATAGAAATCATCAATAACTAGCCCCTAAACGCACAAAAAGAACGCGCCCAAAAATGCCCTCCTGTTTTTACGGGCACACAATGGCCCACGCAAAGACGTAACCTATTTACGAACCTATTTCGGTGTTCTGCGTCGACGTTGTGATGCTCTGTTGCCCAGCAACGGTCACGTGCTGCGCAGTGGTCACGTGGTTGTCGATGGGAGGCGAGGGTTCGATTGCCCGGTCCGACCCTGTGAAAAACAATGAGAATATATAGACTTGTTTTGTGTGCGTTGTTTGCCAAGGACAAGCGCTTACTGGCAATGCTAAACTGTCATACGATCAGGTGGAAGACATAAATTTGCTGTGTCATAACACGGAAATACGAAATAAATTTGCTGTGTCATTACATGGAAATAATAAACACTGTGTGCTGATTACAGGAAATAGGCACCACCGCTTCTTGTAACAACGCGTCTTTGGGACCAATGCGACGATAGAGCAGCTTACAGTTATAAACCAGGGTCAAAATTTATAGCATTTGTTTGTAGGCACCGGGTTCGGGCCTCTGCCGGGAGGACAAACAATGTGAAGTTGTAATTCACATGGTCTGCTGGATCTTTTCTCCAAATCCTGACCACAATTCTCAACTGTGGGTCAATATCCTGTTCATAATCTTTTGTATGTTTACCAGCTGCTGTGTTTTACCCTGAAATGTTGTCATGTCAAACAAACAAATTACCTAAAATCTCAGTTGTAATTTTGTAATAGCGGAAATTTGGAAAAAAATATTGATTCCAAATTAGTATTGCTGCGTCAAGACGCCTGATGTGTCAAGCAGATGTAAAAACATTTTTGTGGCCAGAATCAAAGTCATTAAACGCCCAAATATCTGTCTTCGCATGATAAAAACCTCAAGTAGATAAAAGACTTTTGGCACATTAAAAACAGGAGCTTTTAACGGCTATAAACACGAATTGACTTTTAGTACTTCGTACGCCTACGCACGCGAAAGTATGTTGCTGTGTGCTCGGTTGGGTTTGTATGCTGCCCATTGTGTATTGGTGCCTGAATTTTGGCTCCTTTATTCATTGTTGGGGAAACATGAGTAGATATAAAACTGCTCTTTTATAAGTACTTGGAAATTGACTATGGACTTTATCTCATATCGCGCTGAATTTCAACAAAATATTCCAGTAAACATGTTTGTTCATGGCTTTGCCTTTTTATGGGGAGCACAAAACGATGTTGCAGGACACAAAGAGGTTTCTTTCAAGTTTGCAGTCACTTGGTACATTATATTAAGTTCTATTGGGTTTGAGTGGTTTTACATCAGTTAATGTTAAGCATGAACTCCACAAAACAAAGTATTAAAGATCCTGCCGCACTTATCATACAAGTAAGACTACAACTTCCCAATACAGGGTGTTGGATATTAAAAAGAGTATTATCTTAGCTTGCAGTTATTCCACGGCTGCATATTAGGTTATNCTGTCGGGAGGACAAACAATGTGAAGTTGTAATTCACATCGTCTGTGGGATCTTTTCTCCAAATCCTGACCACAATTCTCAACTGTGGATCAACATCCTGTTCATAATCTTTTGTATGTTTACCAGATGCTGTGTTTTACTCTGAAATGTTGTCATGTCAAACAAACAAAATACCTAAAATCTCAGTTGTAATTTTGTAATAGCGGAAATTTGGAAAGAAATATTGATTCCAAATTAGTATTGCTGCGTCAAGAACGCCTGCCTGATGTGTCAAGCAGACGCCTGCCTGATGTGTCATGTAAAAACATTATTGTGGAGAGTATCAAAGTCATTAAACGACCAAATATCCATCTTCGCATGATAAAAACCTCAAGTAGATAAAATACTTTTGGCACATTAAAAACAGGAGCTTTTAACGGCTATAAACACGAATTGACTTTTAAGAGTTCCTACGCCTACGCACGCGAAAGTATGTTGCTGTGTGCTCGCTTGGGTTTGTATGCTGCCCATTGTGTATTGGTGCCTGAATTTTGGCTCCTTTATTCATTGTTGGGGAAAAATGAGTAGATATAAAACTGCTCTTTTATAAGTACTTGGAAATTGACTATGGACTTTATCTCATATCGCGCTGAATTTCGACAAAATATTCCAGTAAACATGTTTGTTCATGGCTTTGCCTTTTTATGGGGAGCACAAAACGATGTTGCAGGACACAAAGAGGTTTCTTTTAGGTTTGCAGTCAATTGGTACATCATACAAAGTTCTATTGGGTTTGAGCGGTTTTACATCAGTTTATGTTAAGCATGAACTCCACAAAACAAAGTATTAAAGATCCTGCCGCACTTATCATACAAGTAAAACTACAACTTCCCAATACAGGGTGTTGGGTATTAAAAAGAGTATTATCTTAGCATGCAGTTATTCCACGGCTGCATATTAGGTTATATTGGGTTGGAGCAGAGTAACAACCATTTATGTTTAACAAGATTTCTACCGCAAAAAAGATTCGACGTTCTGCCCGTTATCCTGGCAAGACGCCCCTTCTCAACGGTTTAGTAAAACCTAAAACTTACAAACGTTTGGATAAAGACAGAAATCTTTTGCAGCTGTGGGGTTTTAGCAAAGATAATATCTCAGCATGTACCGTGAAATACACAACGTGCTTTCACAGTCATTCAAGTTCATCACAGTTGGAAGGGACCAAAGTGGATTTACAAATTCAGTGAAGCATCACATTTGTTGGCTGTGCGTTTGGCTCTTGCCCTCAAAACAACAGCACAATGGTAAACAAGCATGCCCATTTCTCCAGCTGTACCTTTCTAATGACCCACATTTTTGTTCACATAATTCAGCCATAAAATTACACAAACCAACAAATCATGATATTAGGCTTGCAAGGAATGCAAGCAGCATTATCAACAGTCATGCAAACAGCTGTTTTCAAAATTTTGACTTTCACCAAACCACAAAGCAATCGATTTGTTAGAATCCTCTCCAGGGAAGAATTTTCTGAGTTAAAGGGAATATTTTTCACTTTATACTCAAGTTATTCATGATAAATGTGGTATTTCTTCGTTAATATTACTATGTCACTTCTTGTTTAGTGGGGGAGAAATAAAATGTTGCAAAATAAACAAAGGAGGGATGCATTAAAAACACCGATTTAGGGGGGGGGGGGGTTACAAGTTTTCTTCATTGCACTTTATTGCTTCATATATGATCAGGTCACCGTATTTTTCTTTTTCAAAACACAACCGGTAGCGCTAACCACGTTCAATACCGAAACGCGATAACTGCCTCCCCCTATTTGCTTTCGTAGCCACAGGTATGCCTTGCTATTGTGACACAACAATGTTATGCTGTTTGCCGTGGCAACGCGACCCGTTACTAATATCTCACGATGACTGAAAACCAAGCCCAATGTCGTTTTGTTATTCAACAGGACTCCGGGCTACAAAATCACAGCAGACTCAAGACTAATCCAGCGGTTTGTGTCTGGATTAGAATGATGGCTGCACGCGTGCCAGTAATCACACGTTTCTGGCTTGTGTTAGGTATCCAGGTGTTTTGGTTCAGTTGGTGGGATTTTAAAAGCTTTGTGACTAAATCTGCCGTCATTTGCTGATCCTTGTAACTCTGATGGAAAAATCAGATTGAACTTAACGTTGCAGTTGTCAGCAACAAATGCAATAACTGTTTGCTGGTTTTAATATCTACATGATCGGCTATTGGTTTCAAAAGCAAGGCTTGGGTTGAGAAACATGCCAATTTTTAAAAATTGTTTCTTTCTATTAACTTGCGTTTTGTTTTTGGCTCAAGGTCACTACTAAATAGTGCAGCCACTACCAAGGTCATAATAGTTTCAGAATAAAATGTTCTGACAGAAAATGTTGGCCCATTTTTGGCAGCCAAGCGGCTGGTGATTTTTGGCCCATATAAGTTGGATCCCCATTTTTACAGCGTTACACCATGAACTGCCACGTAACTGTCGGTCCAACCACGACTTTAGAGTTCAGTAAATTTCTTTATTCGGTGATAAATAAAAAAAACGAAACAAAAAAAGAAATAAAAAAACGAGAACAAAAAAGTAAGTGAGTAGAACATTAAGAAACGACACAATAGCAATCAGGTTTGGGTAACTGTAGTAAGGTTATAAGCGAAAGCCAGTCAGGTTGCTTAACCGTCATTCGGTTTGGTTATAAAGCTGCAAAGTCTTCAAAGACAAAGTCGTGAAGTGGCAGTATGATCTATAGCAGCTTTCGACAAACGTTAACACACAGGGCAAAGTTAACACACTGCAATAGGAAATGATGCAGGTTTCGGTTCACCGTCTATTTTGAATCGCAAACATACCCTGAAAGTTTGGGTTAGAGTTTTTACACAGCTCGAGAAGCTGTTGGTTGTGGCACAGAAGCTGCTAACAACAATGTTATGCGCTGGTTAGTCGCTAAAGCCTTAAGGCATGCTGACAACAGCACAGAATAAAAAAAGTGAAAAAAAAACGATAACAGTGCGAATGTTATTTCTAAGAAACAGTGGTATGTTGTTGCTAACGCAAGAGCCACCTGTCAGAAAACTATATCTAACTTTTAAAGCCACAAATCAGGCTCTACCACCGCCACCACCACGCTCTAAACGGTACAAAAAGTAAAAATTTAAATTGGTAACGTCTCACGTTCCGGTACGGGTAATACGCTGCAGAAAAAAATAACACAAGACGACAAGATGAAGAAACGAGGTATAAGAAAAAAAATATGCTGAGGTATAATGAACAAATCCGCCACGCCAGTGTACCGGCCATTCTCTCCTTTTTCTCACGAAGCGGCACAACTCTCACGCTTTCAGCGTATCCATATTATAATTCCACACAGCTTGGCATATCACATGCATTGCTTTGACTTAAACGTCGATCTGTAATCTCAACGTCATCCGTGGCTCTTGGCTTAAAGTCCGACCGCTGCTTGATCGCGCGCTGCTGATTTTTAAATCCAAGTCCACGTCTCGGTTTTCCAAGTCGGTGGCGATGAGTTTTCCCATTTGTTTGATCAGCTGGCCCATGAGCCCTCTGACTTTGGCTTTGTGTACCGAAGGCTTGGCTGGCAAAGCGTTGGGCGACACAGCCGTTGTTGGCAGGGTACGGATTTCTTGTTCCAGTGCCGCATTCATAAAGTCCTCGGCTTCTTTATTTGACAACAGCTGAAGGTCGGCGTTGGTCTCCCCGGATTCGCCGGCGAAAACCCGGTTCGGGCGTCGCGACTCTTCCGGCATCGGGATGTAGCGGTTAACCGCCTCCAAACCCATGTTCTCCGGCTCCGTATCCACCTCTTCTCTCGCCTCCGACATCTGCACAGGAGCAGGAGGAGTCGCTCGGTGCAAAATCCGATTGATAACGTTAGGGAAGGCGGTGGTGGCGGCGCTCGGAGGAGCCGGAGTGTTAGTGGGAGGTGAAGAGAATCTGTGTCGTCCCCGCCGGAAGACAGAGTCCGGATGACCGTTGGATTGAACCGACTTCATTGCTCCTTTCATTAAGCTTTCTCCAGTAGGTGGCTCAAACCGGTTCAGGGTTTTCGGTGTCGGGATGAGGCTTGGATGCACAAGTGGCGCTGTAACGAAAACGATACAGGTGAGTTATGCTGCGCGCACTGGGGTGACTTTAACGTGCAGAACAGCAAAACATGAATGCTTGAAATTACAAACAACATGCGCGCAGCGGCGGAACGACCAGGTGCGATGTAATCTCAAATCGCACCTGTCAGCGTTATAACCGAGTTCTCATTATAACGCTTCCCACCACTCTTGCCAAATCAATCTCACCTGCTTTAAGGCTTTTCTCTGCAAATCGACCTTCCCCTCATCCGAATTCATGCGCACATCGACTGTGACGTCACACATGCGTTCCACAACACTCACTCTGACGTAACAACTGACGCTGATTGCACAATACCGCGCTTTACGAGACCGAAAATCGCGAGGTTTTGTTCCGCCACGGCGCGCGCGCTTATTGGTCAACTGATGCCACGTGACCGGATGGAGCATGCAAGGCAGGCCAAGCAACACCGCGAAAACATAAAAATCATGCACTTGGAATATAACTCTTACATGCATGCAATGCTATTGTTCTTGTGTTTGTTTAAATCATTGACTGCTCTCATAGCTGGATTTCAACATTATACTAACGACAGAAAACTGCATCACCATCAATTTCACAAGTCTTACAAGCCAAGCATCGTTAACTTCAAAATCTTAAATAAAATTCTTAATCCAACTCACCACAGAACGATTCGTCCTCGCCGTCAGAGCAGTCGCTCTCTCCGTCGCATATCGCGAAGTTGGGCATGCACACGCCGGGGTCAGCCTTGCACTGAAACTCGTCATCGGCACAGGTCACATCCGAGTAATCGGGGAATTCCCCAATGTCAAACTCGTCGGTAGTGGGCGCCGCAGTGCTGCTGGTTTTGGTGACGGCAGGCAGAGTTGGACTTGCAGTGTTGCTTGGCATTTCAATGTATTCTGCAGGCAGAATAATAAGGTTAGGCATTGTAGTTTAAAATGGGCTTAAAATGCTGTTAGGCGCATAGGTAACTTTACAATAAGGCGACGAAATAATGTTGCAAAATTAATATTTAGAAACCGGCTCCATTTTTGCTAAAAAAAAGACAAAGTCTCATTTTGCATTCAATTTGAATACCCCCACTTCACTAATGAATGTAATAAACAGCTATAATCACAAAAACAAAGCATCAAGCGAGGAAGACTTACGACGGCAAACTTCAGGGTCCTCATCGTCCAATTGATCACAGTCGGGATTTCCGTCACACAAGTGAATATACTCGATAGAAATCATCACACCCCGACATCTGTACTTGCCGGGTTCGGGTTGCAAATTATCGTAGCCGTAATCGTAGTCGTTGTCCGTTGCGGACATAGCGGCATCATCATCCAGGGAGTAGGACGAATCTATGGTCGAAATACGGAAATAGTTAAGGACCCATTTGCATCCAGAGTACACGGTTTGTGATGTTTTACACACGCCACTGCATTGAACCACCGACGTCATTGAATGACGTAGATTGTGCCTATGGTGACGTCATACTTCGACTGGGCATGGCTGCTGCGTGTGTTGCAAGCCGTAATTGGCTGGCGAACCGCCAAAGTGGTGCTTTTCCAATTACAAGTGAATGAAAGCAATATTTAGCGCTTATTGTGTGCTGTTTGATGATGAAGGTCACTAATGGTAACAGACTTATGATGGTCTAGTGTGTGAGACACGTTGATGAACGGTTATGTTTATAAAAAGGCAAAGCTTCAGACGAAAGTCGTCGCTGCGAGTGAAAACTGATCGAATTGACGCAACAACTTGTATCGAATTCTGCCTGCGACTGGACTGACCAGCATTGAAACAACGGCATTTAAAGCAAATTTACCACTATTCAATTGGCCCCTTTATGCATTTGACTTGTGACGTGCAATCAGTAGGATCGCCACAAAATCAACACTTGCGTTTGAATGTAAACTTACCGTCGACGAAAGGCGAACCTCTTGTGCAGGAAATGATATTGGCAAGAACAATAACCGAGAAAATAGCGTTGAAGTTCATGATTTCGGTAAAAGGTTTTGAAGTAGTTAAAAGACACAGCAAACAATTCAATCGTCGTTTCGTTAGTAAGTAAAGCTTAATTGTGTCGCTGAAACAAGAATTAACCACAGGTTAGACAAGTTCATACACCAAAAATTCACAACAAAGCTGCCTGATAAAAACAACTAAAAGGGGTTTCAATGCTGACCCCAAATCGGGGGCAGTTATTCAATCCAATCCAGCAAATGCGTCAGCCGAGGAATTTCAATGGAGAAAGCCTACAGCCACACAGCTCTGTTTTGAATGGAAACTCACTTCTTCACTTTGTATTGAAACTGCCCCTCGCATGACCGCCGACTGTCAACATTCAAAACGATCAAAAGGTTTTCGCTTTAAATGGCCCAACCTTATCTTTTTTGTCCAGCTGAGCATTACCATATAACTTAGGCTCAACTGTCAGAACAAATTTACAATTGAACACAAATGCTATTAACGTAGAATTTCGTTACTAATTTGGTTCCAGCTGCTAGCAGTTTTGTTTAACGTATAAAGATATTCGTGGTATGACTGGACAGTACCACTTTACAAGGCCCTAATACAACTTGTGTGCAATGCTGTTTCATGTATACTGCAAGCAAATATAAACCTTTGACCACCAAACACAAGTATCCTGCCCCTCCTACTTAACCAACAATTGCCTTACCCTAGACAAGAAAGCTGAACTTGTTGCATGAAAGGTTGGCCTAAACACAAAGGCTCGCAGCTGCTTTGGCTCCAGAAAAACATCAAACCCTTTTCAACCNACAATTGCCTTACCCTAGACAAGAAAGCTGAACTTGTTGCATGAAAGGTTGGCCTAAACACAAAGGCTCGCAGCTGCTTTGGCTCCAGAAAAACATCAAACCCTTTTCAACCAAGAAGACTGCAGTCAGCTACAGCTACAGGTGTTTCCTGTGCTTGGGCATCTAACAAGGGCAGCTAGGTTTTCTCGCGGCATTTTTGTAATCCATCGCCCGCCTTTAGCATTTCCAACCGTGTTGTACTGACTTTGTTCTGACCGTGTTCTTCGCGTGTATACGACGCGCACCTCGACAAGAATGAGCTATTTCAGGTATGCGAGGTTTTTTAATCACATGGCGACGTTTTTTCGGCGCTCTCTCTCTCCCTTATAAGGCGTTGCCACGATAAGGCGAAAAAAATGTATTGTGAGTCAGCCAGACACGAGGTTTACCAGCGCCACCGTTGCTCCTTTTCCCCAACAAAACGGCAAACTCACGCAAATTAGCCCAAGGCATATCGACGCTCTGTGTTAACGCGCGCTGAATTC
>QXVZ01033012.1:0-10929 GCA_008931825.1 Phallusia fumigata
GAGATAAATTTCTGCTTGGACTGAGGGCCAGTAACCGCAACATTTGACCTGTAGCTAACACGTCGAAAGACTCGTTGGCGCGTTTTCATTTGTGTCCTGTCGACCTATAACCATGTTTACGTGCTGCATACTAGAAATAATCCCTTGTGAACTGCAAGCCGCAGTCGGTAAGGAGGTCAAGCTGCACCGAGCATTCTCAAACACTGCGGGTTGACCACTCTCTTTCTAAACTTACTTTTCCGCTTTATCCACCTAGTAAGGATGTGTAGCCACGCAGAACTGGGGTTTAAAGCGCACTGATGATGCAACTTGCGACAGAAGATGAAGCCCAGTACTAGTCAAGTCGTAATAGTTTAACAAAGCGTATAATACATTCTCCGTGTCAAGGTAACTTATATTTCTCAAATGAAACCACACCCATGTGCAACACACACTTGCGTGAGATTTTTAGGAATCTGACTTATCACATATAGCACGACTTGAACTCAATCTAATTGCGCAATGCATTTGTCAAAGAATAACGAAATGCTACTCACAACACCAGATTTATCCAATAAGACTTATGAGCGCATGTGCCAACATCGCCACATAACTTGCTTCTTCCCGAGTGACGTGAACACACAAAGTTTGGTGCAGCACAAGTCAGATGAACCCACAGAGTTCACTCCCGAAAGGAAAATAATTGCTGTTCATTCACTTCACCCACGGAAATAACAACAGTGTTCCATTGCGTACAAGCAATACCCTGCAACGACCAAATTGGACTTTATGCGCCCTAAAAAAAGTTTAGTGCAGAAGAAGTTTATTTACGCGTTGAGTCGCATAACAAAATATTGTTAAAGTTTGGATGGTGGTGACATCCAATCTTTCATTGCAGCATTACAATCCTGATCCTATTCTATGAAAAGCTGGTTTGAAAGTTATCTGTCAAGTGTTTTTTATGCTAAACAATCATGCTTTCTAATACACTGCTGAATAGTCTGCTTTCTAGTTGCAGTAGGAGATTTTACATAAATTCACTATTTGAACAAAATTCACCATATACGGCATGTAGCTTTNATTGCTGTTCATTCACTTCACCCACGGAAATAACAACAGTGTTCCATTGCGTACAAGCAATACCCTGCAACGACCAAATTGGACTTTATGCGCCCTAAAAAAAGTTTAGTGCAGAAGAAGTTTATTTACGCGTTGAGTCGCATAACAAAATATTGTTAAAGTTTGGATGGTGGTGACATCCAATCTTTCATTGCAGCATTACAATCCTGATCCTATTCTTTGAAAAGCTGGTTTGAAAGTTATCTGTCAAGTGTTTTTTATGCTAAACAATCATGCTTTCTAATACACTGCTGAATAGTCTGCTTTCTAGTTGCAGTAGGAGATTTTACATAAATTCACTATTTGAACAAAATTCACCATATACGGCATGTAGCTTTTTAAATGTTGCAGCTTTGTGCAAACTGTATGGTGCGTTGGCCACATAGCTTTTATCAAAACAAAATTACCCACACTCAAATATCCTAGTCATTCGGATTCCATATTCCACGTTTAACATAAATCGCATGTTCCAAACAGTAAAATTTTGCTCTCGCCACACAAAACGGAACACGCATATATTTACCAGGCATAACGGCATATACTGCGTTTTTCACCGTGGAACTACACTAACATTTTTCCCATGCCGTCCTTTGTACATTGGCAATTGTATCTTTTTTGTTCCACGTACGTGGTTGACTCCCAAATCATCTTAAATCATAATGTGAATTACAACAACAGTATCCTTGCGGCCAGACCACTATACATTTATAGAAACCAGACCGAGCGTAACAACTCCACATCCCAGGTTAAAATTTATTCTCACGAAAGAATCGAAAAACATGCAAGTCGTCATACATAAAACGCACCAACAACATACAGTTGATGGTAATGCTAACTGGCGTTTGTGAACATAGCTGTCAAAGTTTTAGGCACATATGTTGCAGGGCTACATAAGCTTTTTGTCAGATTTCTTAGGGTTGGTTAAATACACCTAAATCCATCTCGCTGCTTTTTGTGCCAGTGATACAAATACGTAGAAAAATCTGCTAGCTGTTTGTCGCTTCCAGCCATTTTCTCCTTATAAAACGCTTTAGCTTCTTGCATTCTGCCAGCTACGTAACTGGTATAGCTTTCTTGCATTCTGCCAGCTACGTAAGGTTAGTAGAAGGTGTGTAGAATGAGGAAAAAAAGTGTTTCAAATTTTACATCGGCTAGAAATTTGTCAAACCGGAAAAATGTTGTACTGCACTTTGAAAGATAGTTTCCTGAGAGCTAATGAAAACCGTTTCCTCAAATGTATTCTGACAAATTTGTATTGAATAAAAACACGATTCCCGTCTACCAATGCTAGGTTCATTAAAAAAATTTCACAATATTGAAGCAACGGTTATCGCAATGCCGCCGAACAGGCTGATTCGTTTTTCGCAAAACGTTTTATCACGTAACGCCTTAGTTGAGATATTAAATTGGCTTTACAAAAGCAAAGACACCATTATTGTTCATCGTTTTTAAGCACTAAAATTGATTGGAAACCCCCAAAAGCTCGCAAACCGTTATATGCTTCCCATCCAACGCAAAGAAGTAGCCTAAATCTTCCTGTGCAAATAAAAATCGTTAACCGCGGCCTGTTAGCAAACAATTATTGCCCTTAAGGTACAAACATCCACAAACACAAATGCAGCAGTAGACGGTTCGCCCCACCAAAAACCTGCAAGCTTAGCGCTGTTCTTGACGCATGAGTTTCTGGCAATTGTTGTCAGACATTGAACGCTGTTAAAGTTGATGCATGATAAATGCAATTCTTTAACCTGTTGGGCAACATTATGTTTATCATTTCGGCGCTAAAACCCGAATGATATACCTAATCCAAAAAGCACACGGTACTTATTCGAAATAAAAGGCCTGGTTTTTAGTAAACATGATTTATGAATTAATTTGTATGAATTTTTTTATATTTCCCCACATTGAAATCATGGGAGTTTTCCTAACCGGGACTGCATTGAATGTAAGTTGTCAGTATTCGCCTGGTGGGCATTTTTGGAAAACACTAGAACAAAATTATTGTTGTTGTTTGATCAAAAGTATAGAATCCAAAATTTTGTGGTCACAACATTATGTAGCCACATCGAAAAGGAATTTTGTCCAAGCTCCGGCACCACCAAACACAACAAATCAATTTCTATGCAACAACAAAAGCTTACCAGAGTCACCATGGCCAAAACCAAAACGAACAAAGTTTACAGAGCCTACTAAAGGCACAATGAACAAAACGACCTGGCCAATGATTGATCGGAATGCACGAACCGCTGTGCGAGCAGCCGTTGATGTTATTGTAACTGTACTTGGTGAACAATGACTAGTTTTACCAAAAACCAAGATACTCGCAGTCAACATTTTAATGACCTACAAGTTGTGGGCGATGATTATAATGAAGACAAACAGGAAAAGTTTAATCTNCTAGTTTTACCAAAAACCAAGATACTCGCAGTCAACATTTTAATGACCTACAAGTTGTGGGCGATGATTATAATGAAGACAAACAGGAAAAGTTTAATCTTAACAAAAAAAATCGGCCTACTTGTAAGTCGTTTCTGGCCGCATGATGGGCTCAGAATTTTTTGTTCCGCCAGTAGGAGTGTTGGCAGAAACCAACGGTAGTGTTGGGCTGAGTTTGGTAATCTGGGTTGGGTGCGATGTAATTGCTGGTATCGCCGCACTCTGATTGTGAGCTTGGATTCTGTTTCAAGGAGTCTGGTGGGGATTACTCGTACCAGCGGAAAGGCTACGGCCCAATGGCGGCATTTGTCTTTGCCTGGCGCTCTTGCCTTGTGGCACGTACGTCGGGTAACCCTGCGACTGCTGTGACGTTTGGAAGCTACGTTGTGGAATTGTTTTACTCCGGTGATTTCCAGTCTCCGGATACAGTTGTCAAAGTAAAAAACAGTATTTCAACTTTTGGAAAGACGACCTTGCTGGACTCGGGTTTTCGCAGATCGGTTCTACCAAGGCCTGTGGTTGTAAGAGGGCTGAAACAACTTGAACTACGTCACGGAAGGGGTCAAAGATTCGAAGAAAACTCTTTCTCGCGCAATCATTTCAACGTATCGTACTTTGCAGGTTTGCACAAGCATTTATTATCACTAACTACAGTTGACATACTGTTCTTACTGCCGCTCTGTTTTTAGTTTTAACGCCAACTGAGACAACTCCAGTGGCGTTGGGGTGACGTGGGGTTATCGCGTTCTGGGAGCAGCGGGTTGGATCATGTCGGTCTCAGTTTGTCTTTCCACTATTGGATCAATGAACGGGTCTTGTTTGTCGGGTAGATTACCCTATGTTGCTGCAAGACGAGGGCATCTGCCTAAAGTAAACATCACAAAAACCTATCCACTGGACAGGTGCTTTTTTAAAAGTCTTCGTTTTTAGATTTTAGCGATGGCTCATGTGGTGTTTTACACACCAGGGCCTGCTTTAATCTTTACAGAAGCGCTGACGTTAGCCTTACTCGTACATAACGACTTTGACAGTCACATCAACGCTTTTAGCTTTACAGCTTGGCTGTTTTATGAGTTGGTATTCGCCAGCGTCATTGTAGAGTCCGGATTGAGAATCCAGAGACCGGAACTGGAAAGACCATACAAAGTATAAAAATGACGTACTATGTATTACAGCAACAAACTATTGATGATTAGGCTATGTTTATTTACATGCTTAAAGCCGATCCCCGTCCAAAAATTGTGTAAAAATCCACCATTCCTCAATTACTGATGCAGGTGAGACATTTTGTAATTTGTTTCACCTCAAAGTACGTTTATTTTTTTTCACATTTATTGCTATTCTAATTTGTGAAATTTGCTTGTCAGGTACCGATCGTCATTCCAGGCATCATGGTCATCGTGGCCGGGTATCTTGTTATAGCGCCTCTGGTGGAAGATCCAGACATAATATTTTTTACGCGGCAATCTTTATCATGGTGGCTCCCATTGTGTACTTTATATTTGTGTACAAGAAGGTTCGAATACCTGGTCTGGATGCTGTGACTTTGATCTTGCAAGAAACTTTAGAAGTTGCACCGACGCAGTGGAGAGACTTAATTTAAATTGTTTTTATTTGCTAAGCGTACTTGAATGTTTGTTCAAAGCACTGTATACGAAGTTTTTGTTTTCCCATCCCACTTTGCTGCATCTTTATGACAATCTAAAAACGGATATCCACTCTTCTGTCATTTAAAAAGAAACCAAAGACATGGCCTTATCTTGTGGCCGTACAAAATTTATTGGGTAAACAAATATACTGGCGTTGTCAAAAATATCATGAAGAATTTTCCTTTCGATTAGTTTTATTAAAACGTAATCAACGCTTTGACCTCCCATTCGAAAGTCTTCATCGGGGTAACAGCTAGCGCCCTACCTAACATTCTTTACAGAAACCTGATGCCAAAACAGGTTTGTTTGTCAGACACCACCCGAGCATTTGACACCAAATACAATACCGCAGCACGCTAAGGCTACGCCAGTTTGTCGAGTACGATCCGACACAGATGGTTTTCGCAATTACGGGTTTAGCAGCTCAGAAAACGTTCAATCCTAAAGTTGTAGAAAAGTTTAAAAATCAAAATTAAACGAACCAAATCGTTTTCAGATTTTAAAAACAGACAACACGTCCTTACAAGTCGAATTCTAAAAGAATAAAATTTTGGTAAATAGCAATTAAGCATTATAAGGTAGGAGAGTCGAAAAGGGCCGCATCCGACACGGATCCCTTTTCGTAGTCATCCCATGTTGTTGGTGAAACTTGAAAAAACTTTTGCAAAATTAAATTCAATTTCTGCATTGACCAGAAACTCAACGACCTATAAACAAAGAGGTAATATGCAACGGGAGTTAACAGCACAAAGCCGAGTGCGTATAGCATCAGAATATCCGGTTCATAAACAAGAGGGGCGATCAGCAAATAACCAGCGATCACCAAAGCAAGGATTGGAATTGGAGTGGGAACCTTCAAAGATAAAAAAGTGATTTCCATAAATACACAGAACCACCCCAAACCATCGTCCCCAAATTGCCTTTCCGGTCAAATTTTTAATTAGTTAGGAATGTTTGAAATTACCTTGAAAGGCCTTGGCATATCCGGACGAGTAATTCGCATCACTAAAACACCCGCAATCGCTAAACCGTAGAAGAGCCATGCGGTAAAGTTAAAGGCGTTCACCAGAGTACTGAAGTCATTTGGAAGAAGGTAAACAAGACCAGCCAACGTCAGAAACATGATAGATGTCATTGGTGTGTAGTAGCGAATGTGAGCCATCGCTAGTATCTAGAGTTCAATAAAACGAACATGAGTTACACGAAAAAAGAACTGCTATACAGTAATAAAACCGTTTAGAAGATTTGTTTTTGTAAACGACAAAGGTTAGGAGATAACAATCGATCACAAAGTTCACTGGGCAGTGATGTGCAAAAACCACAAATTTATAGGGATAAACACTATTGTACATATAATCAACGTGCTTCGTCCAAACAATGACGCTAATCACAATGCCTTGGCTTCTTAGTAGGGTTCTATACACAAACCTTAGGAAAATGGCCGCGCCTTGCTGCTGCAAACGGCAGACGACCACCAGACATTAGTCCTCCGTTTAACGCACCAGCGCTGCTCAAACAGACAGCGAGTGGAATGATCCAAGCCACTGGGCCAAGTACCCGAGATGCCCATGTTACCGCAACAGCATTGCTCCGAAGCATCTCCTCCGGTGTTAAAACTAAAAACGTGTTTACAGTCATTGAACGAAACACCATCACGCATTAATCAACTTACCTGCAAAGTACGAAATGTTTACCAACAGGTAAAACACTGTCACCAAAGGCACAGCTATTAAAATGGCCCTTGGTATAGTTTTGTGCGAGTCCTTGACTTCCTCAGCTATCATATTCAATTCGCTCCAGCCGTCGTACGCCCATAATCCTTGGTAGAAAGCCAAACTGAATGGGGAAAATTCAATTCCTGTCAGGTCTTCGGAACGGAATGCGTTATTCAGGTTATGTATGCTAACGGGATCAGCCTGAATAACACGAACTATTCCTCCGACGATGATTATTCCCATAGCCACAAATTTGATTGTTGTCAGAGTTTGTTGCATTCTGGCTGCTGGTTTCACCCCCAAACAGTTGATAACTGAAAGAGCCAAAAGCACGCTTGCAGCGACTGTCTAAGAAACACCATCAATCAAGTTCTAAAAGGTGTGTGGTTAAAAAGGAGTAGATACTTTGGTGTTATAAGAAGCAAGGCTTAAAACTGTTAAAGTGTAGGGATGAATTAATAATGACTGAAGAACAGAAACATTGTGTAGATAACACCACGCACCAAAAAAACTCACGTCAAATCAGTGCAAAAAAGAACTCATATTATTTTTGCTTTTAGCACACAACAGTATGTTAGGACAAAAACAGACAGAAAGTATAAAAATCACCTTGATTAAGAATTTTGGAGGAGCGCAACCTTCGGTGTAAAACGGTGCGACTGCGTAGTTTCCGACAGTGAGTGCCAAAGCCGCCATGCTAGTGGAGCGAGTGATTAAACAACTGCTCCAGGAATAACAAAACGCCACAACAGGTCCGTAGCTCATATGCAAGTAAGTGTAGTCGCCACCTGAAATGCTAACACACGAGCCTAGCTCACAATAGCAAAGCGCCCCCAAAAGGGCGATGGTGCCACAACCGGCCCACACAACAAGACTTAGACCGACGCTGTGGTTTGAGCCAGCCAGTACCCCAGTCGGTGAGACAAATATTCCTGAGCCCACCATGATTCCAGTAATGACTGCCACACTTCCAGCAAGTCCAATATCTCTGCGTAGTCGAAACTCCTTGCCTTTTTCAACCCTGTTTTGGAAATGATTGGTTTCATCCATGGTTTGAAGAATTGGTTTCATCCAAGCATAACGGTTCACTGACTTGTTTATCTGCACAACAAAACAAACACGCTGGCAGACAACAGACAAAAGTAAGTCTTGCACCACTGTTGTACTGCATACACAACACAGTGTATAGTATAAATGCAATTAACCTTGTACGCCTTAAGAAACAGAAATACCATTGGCTAACACTTAGAAGAGGCCGCTATTCTACAGTTGCAACTGTCAGCTACACAAGCCTGCAACCGGCAATTGCCAATAAAAGGTTCCTTACAGCCAACGAACAAACCTTGTCTGTAAATTTACACAGAGCACCGCTAAGCAAACAGAAACAAGACCGCGACGTGCCAATTAAGTTTGCCACTTGCCAACTTGGTTGCTTTTGTGTTTCCCAGCTCGCTTCACCTAGCAAAGAAAGAATAGCAATCTTTAATAGTTAAGTGAATAACATTTCCATGTAACAATCCAAACAATATAAATTTTACGGTTTTTTAAATGCTTAACAAAACCAGGCAGTGGTGTGTCGAGGCAGAAAAAGCTTACCTTTCTTAGTTATGCTCGTTGTCAAAAAGACCTGCTGTCGACCAATCTTTAAAATCCTTGACCTTTTATAATCAACTGTACTTTAACGAATAAGATCGTCCTGTTTTGCTCTATCAAACGTGGATTGACATTCATTTTGTTCTGATCCCTTAGCAGTACTGCAAAACAACAATTAGTAAAAATGTTTGCAAACAAACATATCCATTTTCTTCAAGTATGCATAGCTTTACCCAAATTGTGTCAAACTTATGGATATAAGCCTTGTTTGTGTACATTCTTAGTATACTCAACGTAACGACCAGCAATAAACCCACAAAAAAGTTTCCAAACATATAACGCTGAAATATGGCAGTCATGGTCACACAAACGCTCATATTTGGATTGACAAGCAGTACAATGCAATGTTTACACTCATAACACACCTAGCTTCTGTTTTGTAATAAGGAAGGCCAATTTGTTTAATCTGTACTTTCCACAGCCTTGCAATGCCAAACGAACCAACCCAGCTGGCTTGCTTCACATTGTCTCTACACTGGCTCGGCACTTTGAATTCTGGGGGTGAGATTTTGCCTGAATGGTTACATAAGTATGTGTTGGCTTTACCGGTATGGGCGCTAAATTTACGGTCGCACAAAACTATACAGCTGAATATGTTGGTTAACAAAACAAACTGTTGCATAGCATGCGTGTACAAGGTAATTTTTTTCTCGTCAAGCAATTTTACTTTATTGTAATAGGTTACATTACTGTATGTTTGGTGAAGCATGTGGCGCTAAATACAAGATCGTAGGATTTCTGCCAACACCAAAAAGGCGAGTTGGGTTAGGGGCGTAGTATTTTAAAGCAAAGCGAAAACAGCCTAAATTGCATTAACGGCAGTCAAGTTTTTTTTTAATTACAGTTGAATGTTATTATAGAACCTCCTCATAGTCATCCCATGTTGTGGGCATAACTTGAAAAAGCTTTTGTAAAATCATGGTTAAACTATGCATTGCTTTGAATTCCAACGACTTGTAAACAAAAAGGTAGTATGCAAAGGGAGTTAACAGCACAAAGCCGAGTGCGTATAGCATCAGAATATCTCGTTCGAAAACAAGAGGTGCGATCAGCAGATAACCGCCCATCACCAAAGCGAGGATTGGAATTGGGAAAGGAACCTTCAAAGATAAAAAAGGATTTTTACATAAATTTATAGGACAACCTGAAAGCATTGTTTATATCTTTGGTTACGTTTCGAGTCAAAACCTAAGTTGGTTTGGAATGTTACAAATTACCTTGAAAGGCCTTGGCATATCCGGGCGAGTAATTCTCATCACTAAAACACCCGCAATCGATAAACTGTAGGCGAGCCACGCGGCAAAGGTGAAGGTTTTGACCAGAGTACTGAAGTCGTTTGGAAGTAGGTAAAGAAGCCCAGTGAACGTAAGAAACATAATAGATGTCATTGGAGTGCAGTAGCGGACGTGGGCCATCGCTAGTATCTGAAGTTCAATGAACTGTTTATAAATCATTTTAACCTTCAAAGGGTGCAAAGCAAAATAGCGTTGCAGATGTTTTGCTTTTGTAGTGATTGCGATGCAAGTATGGGACAACACTTCACAGGACAGCGATGTACAACATAATATATATTAGGGAAAAACCTGGTGCACAAAACCAACGTGCTGTTTGTTTAAAAAAAGAGATCTTGATAGTGAGGTAAAAGAGATCTTGATAGTAAACCTTAGGAAAGTGGCCGCGCCTTGCTGCTGCAAACGGCAGACGACCACCAGAGATTAGCCCTCCGTTTATCGCACCAGCGCTGCTCAAACACACAGCGATTGGAATGATCCAAGCCACTGGGCCAAGTACCCGAGATGCCCAAGTTACAGCAACAGCATTGCTCTGAAGCATCTCCTCTGGCGTTAAAACTAAAAACGTGTTTACAGTCATTAAACGAAACATCGTACAGTATTGATCAACTTACCTGCAAAGTACGAAATGTTCACTAGCAGGTAAAACAATGTCACCAAAGGCACAGCGACTAAAATGGCCCTTGGTATAGTTTTGTGTGAGTCCTTGATTTCCTCAGCTGCAATATTCAAATCGCACCAACCGTCATATGCCCATAACCCTTGAGAGAAAGCCAGACTAAACTGAGAAACTTCAATTCCGATCAAGTCTTCGGAACGAAATGCGGTACTGAGATTGTTAATGCCAACAGGATCACCTGAAATGAAACGCACTATGCCTCCGACGATGATTATTCCCATAGCCACAAATTTGGTGAACGTCAGTATCTGTTGCATTCTGGCTGCTGGTTTCACCCCAACACAGTTGATAACTGAAAGAGCCAACAGCACGCTTGTAGCGATTGCCTAAAACACAGCGTTTGCTGGTAAAGAGCGGTTTTTGTGTTGGAAAGCTATGTGCATATACATGTATATATTATTTCAGGT